>APFE031703980.1:7390-30469 GCA_000404065.3 Pinus taeda | reverse complement strand
AGTAGACTTTGATTGTTTGTTTCTAAGATAGCCACACATCTTAGTGGGAATAGCAGCATCCGTGTGGACACTATTCCCGTATAACAACAGGCTAGATGTCTTTTGTTGGTATCCTAGTGTCACTAGTGAGGCACCAAGAGGTTCTGTATAGTAGCATGGAACACCTTCATAAACCATTGGTGTCGACATAAATCCTTGACATTGATTCAGAGGTTTATTGGACCTATGAGATAAAGTCATGGCCAATAAGGTTGGCTCGAGAAGGTCTGTGCAACAACAAAGCTTGTTCTTAGGGCTATCAAAGAAATCCCCTTCTAATTCACAACATAAGGTAGGGTCAATATCCCTTAATCGAGCCATGGTAGAGAGTAAGATAAAACTTGTCATAGTGTAGAGGGATAGTGCCCTGAACTTATAAGAAAGGATCGAATAGGCTTACCCTTTTGCTGATCAAACCCTATTCATAGAGGCTTCCCATTGACATGACTCAATTATCCTCTAATGCGATTGGTCTTGAAAGTGTTAATGTGTCTCAGAAGGAATACCCCAAGATGATGGTTACGGGAAGTAAAAGGGTCACTTTTGGTAGTGCGCAAGAAGGGACCGAACGAGGTGACATGGGTCGACTGCATGGCCATACACACAGACCCGACAAAGATCTCATTGGCGGAGGAAGGACCCACAACTAGGTCAACCTGACGATGTGTCCGTGGTAGAATAAAGTGTCACTGTGAGATATGAGGTGCCAGGATAATTGCAAGCACTGAGAGAGGGTGAGTAAGGTGACATGTCTAGTAGGACCCACCCGGAAGGTTCTAGCTATTGCCCAGAGTGGAAGCCGTTGGATTTTGGCGGTCCTATGTATATATCCCATTCCTCTAATGGTAGCTTGAGAGGTTGTGTGACATTATATGAATTATGACAACATAATTTAATTTAAGTAAATAGTAGTAAAAATCATGTCATGTCATATCAGGCTGAAATATTAAAGATCAAACATAAAGCTATTTGACAAACAAAACCCTATCTGAATCTAAACCTTTAATCAACATCCAATCTTCCAATGATGATATGCACATTTTATACTGCCAATCTACTAACATATAATTCAATAGTTTATATATTATTAAATGTGAAATTAAATTAAATTAAATTATTCATATATTATTTACTCCTCACATTTGCGTGGTTAAATTATTAATAATTTGAATATAAACAATTGTTTAGACTGGTAAAAATATCTGAAATAAGAATATAAACAATGGTTTAGACTCATAAAAATATATGAAATAAGATATCAGAGTGTTAAGATTTATAGTAGATTACAACAATAATGAGATTATAAGCTCATTGAACATTCAATTTTCCATCAAGCTTATTTGTAATCCAAAAAAATCTACCTCTGAAGGAATCTCACATAGTAAACCTGCATTTATCGGAACATGAAAGAAAATCCATTGCCATGACATTTTATCTCCCTTTCAATTTACCTCTTCATGAATAAATAGATATAAAATAGAGATCAAAATAAAAATAAAATTTACCATTAAGTCAAATGAGGACCATTAACCCCATCCAACTTTCCACCCAATATAAGATAAGGACCATTGATTTAAAGCAATTTTAACCACTAGATTTTATTCAGCTTGTACCTTGCCTAGGAATGGTGAAAGCTTTCTCTACTTTGACCACTATTTGAGCTTTCCATTTAAAGTTTATTAACCCTTTGGCATAAATTATTTGAATTCGTTTGATACATGAAAATCCCAATATACCAGTGTGAAATAAATTTTGAAATAAATTTTATAATCCAAGTTTTTGATTATAGGTGAAAGGGATTAACCAGGGTTTATTGAAGGAACCAGATTAAGGAAAGAATTAAATCATTCTTCAAGAAACCAAGTTTGTAAATGTTGTTTTTCAATAAAATAATTCTACCTCGGTTGATGGATGCCAACCATAACTATAGGGTTATTCAACAATTCAACTCACTGAGTTCAATAAAAAACACCAACCCATTAAATTCCCAATTAAATAGATCAAATCAAAAGGATCAACCATAACAAATTCCTAACCATTGGATCATATCCAAATAAATCCAGAACACACATTCAAATTTGAGAGATTGCAATCCATGTCAATCGTTGTTAACAATAAAATTAAACAACAAATAACTAAAATAACCTCAACCCTTACTGAATTTCCATTTTAAACATTCAAACTACTCATCATCCTTGGAAACATACCATTAGAGAGAGTGCACAACATAATTAAGTTTCAACACAATATTATTTTTTCACAATATTGCTTTTATTTGTATTTCTAGTATAATTAGGTTCTAGTTCTCTATTTCTATTTTCCAAGTCTATTCTTCAAAAAATTACTCTTCTACTCTTCTAGTTTAAGTTCATTGGATCCTATTCTTCACATGGATACTAGATAATAAGTAGTCCACTGACCCAAATCGTTCTATTTATTTATTCTACTTAATTGTGTCCTGGAATTGTTCTATTTAATTTATTGAAAATTGACCCAAAAACACTAAAAAGCAAGACTTTTCATTTATAAATTATGGAGTGCACTTTTTTATTTCAATAAGAAAAAATAATACCATTGCTATTCCATTAAGAAATCAAATAATACATACACTAAAAAGGATAAAAATTTACCTCAAGAACTTCACACACAAGAAACTTAAAAAAAACCAGCAAAGTCCTTGTGAACCAAAAAAACGTATTTCCTTCTTAAAAAAAAATTGATTGTCAAAAAAACAAATGATAGATGCATATTACATACATGAAAAGTTCTAATAAAGTTCTAAAAAACTCTGAATAAACTATCCATAAAATAAAAGCTACGCGTCTATGAGGAGGAGATACAAAATAAACAATCCAAATCTTTGACTAAGATAGCAAAAAAATGTTAAACGCTGTTTGCAACAGTTGATTGAGATTATGTCAGCTACTGAATAAGGAGATTGCCTCTTTCAAACAGATTATGGAGTGCACTTTACCTTAGAGGTATGTTTCATTAAGTTAATAATTTTCAATCAAAATGGAAATGTTTCTTGCTTTCCATCAAAATGGAAATGTTTCTTGCCAGCTCAGCCAAATGCAAACAAAATGAAAATCTAGGGAATTTTATAAAAAAAATGAGCAGAAAATATCATTGAATCATTCTCCCAGCACGTTGAGAGAAAATTTTCCAAAACAAGAGTATACCATATGTTGGATAGAATTGCATATAGGAAGACAAGTATATATGTTGTTACTTGCATATAGGAATACATTTGTGAGAAATTGGACCTGTTTGAGTCAAAAAATTATAAGCCTCATGTAGAAAGCATAAATTCAACCTTTAGAGTTGTTGGATGAAATTGGCATATAGGAAGACATTGTTGAGAACTAGGACTTGTCTGAGTCAAAATACTATAAGCCTGTGGAAAGAAAAAATTTAATCTTTCTTTATAAAGTAAGATGCAAATATAAATTTGTTTGTATAATGTATTATTTTTAACAAAATTCATGCAATAAATATGCAGGTAGTTGCAAGTTAGTTATGCTGCTCATACAAGGAGAATAAAGAGGCAAGTAACCAGGGGTGCCCAACTACGATGTACTTCATCAAATGAGGACATGGAAGATCATTTGAATGTCAACAATTCTACCACTGCAATGTTGTTGAGGATGACCACGTGGTAGCAGACGATGATGTTGTCCCACCATCAACCACAAAGCCACCATCAACCACAGTTCAATGTGCAAGTTCAAATAATGAGATTAGTCTATAAGAATATGGAAAAAACAAGACATGTTAACTGCAATTGATGATATATAATTTAATGGATATTCAATTCACAAATATGCAAAAACACATAGAATTTCTCCCTCGTCAATACATCATTGGATAAATTGGCTCATTCATACAAAACATAGAGGGCCTCTTACAGTTATGACTTAAGAGGATGAGTTTGAGGTGGTTCAGTGGTGTAAGGAGATGGCCCAATTGGGATAGAATTGATACAACTAAAATCCACAGTTGCAGAAATATGTTAGGGTAGGGAAAACCCATTCAAAGATGAGTTTCCTAGTAAATCATGGTGGTTTGGGTTTAAAAAAAGGCATCCATACCTTGTATTGCATACAATCGAGGGTCTTACTGAGACAAAGATTTAAATCTATGCCTTGCAATTGTGTCTAAGTTCTATGAAACTCTTTCTAGTACATATAAGAAACACTCTTATGCTCCAAACCATATATGGAACTATGACGCAATATGTTTACAGGTAGGAAGGAATTGTGGCATGTGGGTAATTTCCAAGAGAGGGAGCCGAAATATGCCAAAGATTTTTCCTAAGAGAATGGAGTGGATAACTATTCTATGTTGTGTGAATTCAATTGGTGCTTCAATCCCAAGATTTTATCTATTCAAGGGTAAAAGTCAACCTAAAAACTATATACAAAATTGTGAAACAAATGCATGCATGGATGCACATCCCCATGCATGGATGACTAAAGATTTTTTTTTGAATTGGATTTTTCACTTTGATGCATCTATAATAGGTGGTGTCTCACCTAAAAATAGACACCTATTGGTTTCAAATGGTCATGGAAGCCACATTGTTGTGTAAACAATTGAGGAGGCTAACAATTTGGGCATTGACCTGTTAACATTGCCTGTTCATACCACTCAGATTGCAACCCCTTGATGTAAGTGTGTTTGGGCCTTTCAAGAACTATTTCAGGTCAGAGCGAGCTTCATGGATAACAACGGATCCAGGGGTTGAGGTGAAAAGGCTTGAACTAGCCGAGCTTACAAGTAAATCCGTTAAAAGGGTTCTCACACTGTCAAATATCAAGGTTGGGTTTAGAAGGATTGGTGTTAGCCTCACTCTCATAATAAAACAATTATAAATCCAAAAGTCATAATTAAATAAATCAAATCTTGAGAATTAAGAGTTAGTTCCTCAAACTCGGGAGTTTAGTTAGGATGAGAGATTCTCTCCAACTAGTTCTCCTAAATTAGTGTTTTGTTGAGAAAATATCTCAACCATATTGTCCAAGATAGACATACTATCTTGAGACCAACTTCCTCATGTATTTGTTTGTACTATTATCATTCTTTATATATTGGATTGATTAATAATGAGAATGTGAGGAACCCTGTAAAGTTGAGGCCTTTTCCGCCATGTCTGGTTTCTATATTTCTGAGTGTTTTTTTTAATCGAGTTTATTTTATGTGTGTTAGTTTTCTTCATGTGGTATCAGAGCAATTTTGGTTGTTAGGGCCTATGTGAGTCCATCGATTTGTTACCATTTATTGAAAGGTGCGTGCAAGGACATGTGAGGCGCTATTGAGAAGGGTTCTATCTGAGGCATCGTATTTCTTTGAGGACTAAACTCTGTTATGCGAGTGAACAACACATTCTATGGATCGGTTTTTGTTACGAAGAACAGAGTGAACAACGCATTCTATGGATCGGTTTTTGTTATGAAGCATTTGAAAACAAAACGAAGGATTTGAAACAAGTTTTAAGTGCCCATTTACACTGAAGCATGGGATCGGGAGTTGGCAATACCTCAAGGAGCCATCGTTTAGTTCATCGATGTTGTAAACAGCATGAAAGCCTCTGCAAAACTGAACGTTGACTGATTTTTCAACTTTTCGTGTGAGGACTTGCGTTGTAAATAGTACCATATGGAGCTCCGCTTGTCCACCCCACCAAGAATTGCTTTACGGAATGCATCTGCCCCACGCGGTTATGAGGTATCCTCAACAGTACTGTTAAGTAGAGGCGGATTCAACGACTCAAAATCGGGATGCAGGCCACTGTAAGTACATGGATCATTGAAGATCTCGAAACCCTTACGATTCTTCTGCAATACAGAAGAATATTTGAAAATTCTGATTGCTCCAAATTTGACTACGACTGTGTTAACCTCAATGCTCAATCTTCATCCTTTTCATTGGATCGACAACAAGCATGCTTGGGATCAAATCCCTTGCTCCAGATGACAAATGACTCGGAAGTGTGTATATTCCACGCTTTGTTTTCTTGAAGAGATTTGGAATGTTTTCATCATCAAATGGCAAACTTCCACAGAGAAGTGCTTATAATATAACTCCGCAAATCCAAACATCTACCTCTGGCCCTGCATGTAATTTACCTGATATTACCCAAGGGTAGCATAATTTGGGCTGTCGCAGTTTGTTTTAAGAAAATGTCCATAACATTACTAAGACCAAAATTTCCTTTGTATATGTCTCTGTGTATTTTATTAGTTTATTTAAATTTCTACAAGGAAGGACTGTATAATCAGACTTCTGGGCTCTAATGATCGATTTTCTCTGCTGGAAGAGGGGCGAAATAGCGTTCTTATACCCTGGACAAGTTCTATTGGCAAGCGAGATAGGTTTGCTTTGATTGGTGGGCCAAAATCACTCATACAAATTGTTGGGCGTGCACTCTGTGGATAGCTGTGTTAATAGGCTAAAATGTTCGAGCTCCTTAGCTTCATATAGGCCGTGACTTACCCCTTCACTTGCTGGACACAATACTCATTGGTGATTGAAGATACAAGTTGAATAGGGCCGAGTTTGCAAGTTCAGAAATCCAGGTACTTTCTCTAGGTGGTATTTAGAGAGTGTAGTCGAGATCGAAGATGATAAAACCAGAGAGGACTTGAAGTACTTCCTCTGCAAAAGGAAAAGCTCATTAATTGACTTAGCCGACAGAGGAGTAGAAAAATCATCATGGCAGATGTCGGGAGATTCTTTTCAGCGCAAAATCATTGGCCATGCCCATCATTTCCGCCATTGTAGAAACCGAAAACCTACCGCAACTCTATACTAGGAATTTTCTTCTAAATCGGCTTTTGTAACTGAAAGCATGCTTACTTTGTCGCAACTTTTCTTCTAAATAGATTTTTGAAACTGAAAGTATGCTTGCTCGCTTTGTAGTAGAAAAGGACTGGAGTACTCAGCAATCGCCAGAAGGAGTGAAAAACCAAAATGCCTTTAGCTGCTAAATGAACCTGGCATTTGCAACTTCTACATCTTCTGAAAACTGCGTGGAGGAGGACTGGATTTTAGGTGTGCTTCATAATTTTTTATATTCGCATTTGAAACGTAAACACTTTTTCATAAAGTGATTTTAAAAAATCCATAAAAAATTTTAATTGAAGTTTAAAAGAGAGGTATTAAAGTGAAACTTTTATAGTGGGGAGATAAGGTATATTTTTAAAAAATGAGTGGTTTTTTTGGGAGATAAAGAATGTATAAAATATTTTTTATTTGGGAGTAATAAGGGTGAAGATTGGGATTAATTTTCTAATAAGGTTGATGTTTTAAAACTTTTTAGTAATAAGGTGTGAGTTTTGGAGTGATAAGGAGTCATTGTCCAAAGTCAAGGTAAATTTAGAAGTCTTTGATGTATAAGTATTTTGTAAATTTGGAGCGATAAGTGAATTTGTTTGGGTGAAAGTCATTATTGTAATTCAAAGTAATATTTTACTTTGAGAGCGATTGAGTCAGTGCAGGCAATTTTTGAAGACAAGTTGCTTCAAGAATTTGTAAGCTTGGCATTCTCATTGTTTGAACAATTTCATTCACGATGTTATGAAGGTGAAGGTTGATGTAATTCACTACTTAATAAAAACATATCTTTTTTGTGGTGCTTGTGTCTTAGATCCGCCGGAAATTGAATAAGGGGATCTTAGGTACACCGTGTGCAATGAATGCATGTGCATGACTTGTGTTCAAATTATCTCTTTGTATTATGCTTAAACAACTACATGCACATAAGCAAACTTAAGTATAAGAAAGCTTAATCAATATCTTGTAATCAAGCTTAAGTACACAAGCACAAAGCGTCACATCATCAACTCGATAAGATGATCTTCCAAGCAAGCACATTTCACATCATGTAATCAAAGCAATCAAGTTAAGGACGCTACAAAATCAAGCATTTCAAGCTAGACAACATCAACATCATCAACACTTTTGTATAACTTGCAGATAAACATTTTTTAACTAAATTGTATGGGTGCATTCTTGGTTGTAATCGACACCCTAATTTGAATACATCTAGTCAAGTAAGCCTTCAACTGAGTCATCAAGATTGAACTTGTCATTTGTCTCTTGGGTGCATTTTCGACAGTGTTCGACAACCTTCCTTTTTTAAAATCAGCACATTCAGTGAGTACGTTCAAGAAAGCACAAAGTGTTAGTAATTAATCAAGCAAATTCAAAGCACGACATCTACAACAAATGAGCCAGTGTGAAGTTGATTGAAGCATTCACAAAGTGTCAGTGAAGCATTCAAGCAAAGTGATCGTCATCAAGCGAGCGTAAAATCAAGACTTCAAGCAACCAAGTTATAAAACTCTAGCAAGTGTTTAAAGCATCAATAATAAGTAACAATAACAAGCGAGCCTGAATTCAAAGTTATCAAGCTAACATGGAGACACACATTCAACTGTCTCAAATTCTTAACAATTTGATTTTATCATCAGCTGGTGACATGGTGAACATCAGCAAAACAACTCTTGTTGATATTCAAGTGCATCTTCAACATGCACATGAAATGATTGAGTTTCTTCAACTAGAGTCGCAACTTCAAAGAGATGAGTTGCAACAGAAGAGTGATGTTTCCAAGTTTTTCATTCGTACAGATGCAGATAAAGATGTTGATTCCAAGTCAATGATCCAACCAACTTCAAGTGTCGAAGTGGTCCCTGATCCAGTTCAACTTTCTTCCAAATTAATCATCAAGCCATGGGAAGAAATCCAAAGTAACAGAAATCAACGAGGCTTAGGATATGTCAAAGATGACGCCAAATTGCATATCCTAGATTATTCAAAGCCCATTAAGTTTGTCACTGCAGGGTTTCTTGCAATCACATCGGCTAGTTCTGAGAAAGTTACAGACAAATAGACATGCACGCAAACTGAAGCTGTAGCCAAACCAAAATGCCTTCATTGTCAAAGAACCGGTCATTTGGAAGATCAATGTTTTGATCTCCATCCTTGTCACCATTGTGGTTGTGGAGCGATACAAAAGTGTCTTTTTAACTCCTAATTACCTCACATTAATTGTCAACCCAGGGACGACTTTTTATTTCAAGAGTGTACTCAGTCTGAGGCGGCTATTTACTCAAGGGTAATGTTTTGAAAGATGTAATATAGTGCTCAAAATACAAGAGTAAACGGATGCTCAAAATGAGATCTACTTACAACAAAACACTTTAAAACTTAAATCATGCATTCAGAAAACTACAACAATTTATCAGTCAAGGAAGCAGTAGCAATAACTCATTCCTTGTTTAACTGATATAAATTAAATCAAGCATAAATAAGATCCACAATCTGAGAACTTAGGCAGTGATAGCCAATGTCCTTTACAATTGTCGATTTCACACACAACACTAAATAACCACATGGAAAGTGCAAAGAATTAAATCAATCGTATTACTACAACTTAATGAAAATGAGGCAATTGTGCTAACTAGAAGAATGCTGAAAGGCAAGCTTAAATAATTGCGGAAAGTAAATGAACAACATCGCTAAGTATTAGAAATGAACAGCCAAACTTATATAACTGTAATGAACTGAAAACTGTTAAATTACTGGAGTGATCAGTGCAGCTCTGTAGATGAAATGAACAACACAATAACATGCTTGCAAAAAGCAGTGATCTTTGTTAAGGAAGAAATGAGCAACAATGCAATTTAGATACAGTATATAAAACAGATCAATTCATGGAATCTAGCAATATGAAACAGTAAAGTAATATGATTACGATAAATATAAATGAAACCAAACCATCACATGGTAAAGATCATGAAATAATGGTAGAGGAACGACAAGTGAATCCACCGGGGTTGGGCCCTTAACCACCAGTGATCACTGCCGACAGTGCCTCAGAAGACGCAAAGGAACAATAACTCTGCTTATATATTAATCATCGAATCGAATATCATTATAGTGAGTTGTGTCTTCTTAGCAGTGAGAGTCTGCAAATAAAATTACAGTTCAGAATAATACCCGTTCCATCTCCCTCTCCCCCTATCTTATCCTATTCCATCATGAATAATCCATCATCACTCTTGAATCTCTAATTCTGAGTCCTCAATTCCATCCTATCTCTGAATTCATCATTTTTCATCCCATCTCTGATCTCTGTTTTCATTTAAATAGAGAGATCAGAGAGAAGTTACACTAGAGATAATTACAGCAAGATTTCTGTTACAAAATTGGATTGTTTTCAACCAATTGATCAACAAGAAAATATATTTCCATCTATCTTTCAACAAGAGCAAGGCGAATTTGGCTTTGCAGCTGAGATTTGGAGGATGGTCGCAACAACAAATCTGAGAAAATCGTGCTCAAAGAACCCTGCGTTTCTCTCCATACAAGTTGAATTTGGGCAAATTGTTCTTTAAAAAATTAATTGGGTCCATTCTGGACAAAACCCATGTTCCGGATTTTCCAGATTCTACTTCATTTGCTCAAAATCTCAACCGCAAAACTGTCATTTCTTATTCCGACGAATTTATGAGTTGACACTTTTAATGATCAAATCTTCAATCTGGAAATTACCTTGGAGGCTGAAAATGGTGAATAATGTTACAACCAATTTATTAAAACTATCATGGATAAAATCATGCATAATCATCAATTTATTATAAATAAAGGAAGATAAATAATATTCATCCATAAGAGCATAAATCATCGTAAAATAGAATTATATGATAAATTATGACAAATGACGTGATGAAGAATGGTAGAAATGGGTGGAATAAGCATTCACAAGTGATAATAATAATGGCAAATTAACGGCCCAACATACCCGCACACCGAATATATTGCATGTTCTCATGCAACAAAAACTGAATATGTTGCGTGTCCTCATGTAACCCAAAGACAAAACCCATGTGTTAACCAAGCAATAAAAATTTGTTCATCTCAGCTCATAGAACAAATGAATTCTTCCTCACTTAATGAATATTCAATTTTAGCAATCTTGATGAAGACATAACAATGAAGTTGCAGCAAAATATGATATAAGTGACAACAACCTTCATTAACCATTTTCCCAAAAACTACAAACCAACTTTTGTTGAAATGTTGCAAGTAGATTTGTAATATATGAATGCCTTTATGATCCAAAAATCAGATCATTTTGATGCACGGATCATGAGATATAAACAAAATGCCTGTAGGTGGGAGTGCATGATTTCTGAAATTTTATGAACCAATTTATCTTGAAATTATCTCGGTATGTGTAGTTTAATAATATGTCTGTGTTTTCTAGAGATCACAAGAATTGAGTTCATAGTTTTTAAAAATATTATGGAAATCAATTTCTGCACTGAAATTATATGCCTTAAATGAGAAAGAAATAGAAAACATCCATCATGCATAGCAATTCCTCCCCCTCTCTGAAAAATTAGCATGCCCTCATGCAATGCTAGAAAACAAATAGAGGTAGTTGCTACCATCTGTTGAATGCTATGCTTGGTGTAAAACAACATGGAATAAGGGAGGTGTTGAGAATGAATAAGAATAGCGATGGATGATAAAGAATATGAATGACATGGTTATAAAAAAGAAATAAATGAAAGCAACACTCCCCTAAGATGATATGCTGCTGAAAAAAATGGGAAGTGGTAAAGATGTGGACTGAAGGATGATAAATAATGCTCAATGGATTTTCATTAAATTCTCCTAAATTCATAATAAATAAGAAAATTGTGCTATTTTACCTCAAGTTTTACCTCCAAAAAGAAAAATGTGGAATGACATATATGTACTGGCATTTGTTGAAGCTGATGTAGACAGAGTTGGCGCTGAAAGTGATGCACATCATGTCTGAAGAATCGTTCGTGTTCGCGAGTTGCTCGAGCCTCTTTTGTTAGTTGCAATAGTGTGGTCATTCTGTGAATAGAATTTCCCTTGCATACTTGTTGTTCTCCTGTAAACAAATCACACTTGTGCATACAATGTTCTTGAATCCATAATGTTAGGTTTGAATAACAACAAATAAGATGCATACAAAAATTTCAATCAGAAAAACTTTTGTATACATGCGATACTGATATTTTATCAAATCAACAAGTTATGGCAGAGTGCAATAATCATATTGCATGCAATCCCATAATGCATACATTCCCCCCTTCAATTGGAAAAGGGATTCCATGACCATAAAACATATGAAAGGGGTTGTGCTGACGGCAAGGCAAGAGAATGAACAATACAATAGTAAATGATCATTTTATAGAGCTTGCACTGGATCATTTTATAGAATGCAAATTTCAAATTTGAAAGCTTTGTATAATAAGGTTTTGTAACAAAAAATGTCTTCCTCAACCAAAGAAGGTAAAAGTCCCTCTACAAATAATTCACTATAGTACTCCCCTTTAGAATTGCAATCTTTCCATGTGTTGTATCTGCTCTACTTTTAACAACCACTAGTTCCTTTTCATATAGTTCCCAAGAAATCATATTTTTTACTGGTCACAATAACTGGGTAGACCATATCTAGTTTCGTGCTCAAATTTGGAATCAAATAAAGATACTAACTTGTGAACCTCCTTTAATTTGTTGTCATCCTGAATATGATGTAGGATTTTCTCATTAATTTTACTGATTTCCGTAATTATTCTAGATCTGCCTCTGATACCTAATACCTTTTAGTTTAGTTGAAGATTTCATATTTAATTATTTGATCATATTTTTAGCATTCATTGACCCTTTATGTACAATTTTATTTCATGCGTCAATGCTTGATTGACATCCATTCATCATAATCTTTGGTATCATCCCAAACAATTTGTCTAGCTTCATTTGGAAAGATATTTCCCTTCAATTTGGTTTTTAAATCCTTTATCTCATCTTGTTCTTCATGGTAAACTAATCATTGTTACCTTTTGTATTATTTAGCTGCCTCTCCCTGATATCAAGTTGTTCCTTTACTGGATTTAGGCTATCCTGAATTTTATTTAGTTCGATCTCTGAAATTGTGAGTTCTACCATAACTTTTGTAAGCTTCTATGAGTGGTCATTTGAATCAATTGGGGCCATAATAGTGCAAACGTGGCTTTTGATTGATTGTTGTAAGCCATGCACTTATTTATGGAAAATCACATTTTCTATGTTTCTGTCTACAAACACTCTCATTAGAACTTCCTTCTCTTTCTCAACCTGAGCTAGTTAAGCTATTTGAGCATGTTCAATCCCAAGCATTTTGAACTTCTTCCTTCATGTATGCATCTCATATTTTGTGCCATTTGCAACAGGTTTTTGATAGCTTCCCCATATTTTGGATCTATTCCCAATTTAACAACTAACTTCTTACAGTCCTCATTTTGAATATGCAGTGCTCTAGAATTTTCCTTTATTGCGTGAGCTGATTTGAAAGTTTCTCCAAAATATTTTATGCTTTACTTACTGTCAGAGAGATTTTTCTTAGGTCACTATAGATAATTTCCCCTGCTTGTCTATGCAAATTAATCTTGTCAAACAATGGGATCTCAACTACATTTGTGGATAGATCTAATGTTTTAAAATTAGGTCCTAAAGGAAGAGACTGAGTGACTGGGTCCATGAAGGACAATTTTAATTGGTTTCTTTATAAATCCATAACATAGAGTAGTATTGTTTGATAATTTGGAGTTTATTGTGTTGCTAGATGAGTTTCCATGTTTCTTCTCACTTTATGACTTCTTTCGTTAATCTGTTGATAATTCTTCTGTAACACTTCAGTGGTGGAGGGATTTTCTTCAATTGAGAATACTACCAAATTAGTGAAAATAGAAGAGGAGGTGGAGCACTATGGGTTTCCCAAATACATTTGAAAATATAGTTGATTTGAGGGCCCCTTTGTTATTTAACTTGTACCTCTTCTTATTCTTCTTTTTGAACCTTTGTTCTCTTTTGAAATTGTGAGTCTTCTATCTCAACATCAATATATTTGGTGGGCTCCAGTATTGCAGCAACAATGCTGCAACTCCTGGGACTCCCTTCTTTACTTTTATCAAAACGGTAGTTTGTAACAAACTTGGAAGCAATGGTGCTATATGCACAAGTACTAGCTCTTGCCGCAGTTGTCACTTGGTCAGCTGGCGCAAGTCCGCTAGGGGCTCAAGCCAACTTCTATGAGCTCTGAGAAGAAGCTATTTAATTGATGGATGGAAGCTAACTCAAAGGAAGCTAATCTATTTGCAGAAGGAAACTGAAAAGCTGAAAGCAAACACAAACCCTAGCAAACCCTAATTTTACCAGCTAGCTCTACTGATGCAAGAAAGAGGATGCAAGTTGCTGGGAGAGATGCCATTGACTTCTAAGAAGATGAAATGCATGTATCTAAGCTATGTCTACAACAAAATATGAAAGAACCATTTTTTTGTATTTTTGAATAAGTTGTCAGAATTATCATGCACGCGATTTAACTGTTTTGACTGTGCAGAGGTGGATTGGCGAGAGGAAATACTTGGAAGAGGTCAGGAAGGTTTAGAGAGGGCCTAAGGAATCCCTAGCACCCTTCCTGAGAGTTTCACAGAGTTTGGCCTTCAAGAAACCGCTTTCGTGAGCTTCTACAGGAAGTCTGCAGGGGTTCTACAAGATGTTTGGAGTTTCTACAGGATGTCTGTAATTTTCTACAGGATGTTCAGAAATGGGATTTTGGAGCATGGATGGAGGGAAAAAGGTGGAGGAATGAGTATGGAGGTGAAATAGGGGTGTAGGGGAGTTCAAGACTTGGAGGATGGAGTTGAGGAGTGGCACAGATGGTTAGATTTGTTCAAGGAGGGATGAAACGATGTTGCACGAGAAGATGAGAATCATGGAAAAGTAAGCGGATGAGGCAAATGTAAGGTGAGGGTTCTAAATGAAGGATGAAGCAGGTAGGTTAGATGGAGTATGGGTAGGTAAGGAAGGATAACAGGTACTCTGCAAGTGGTTTTTCAAACTGAAAAAACAAACACTTAGAAAACCTATGACCTAGTTACTTCACTCTATTCTGACCTAAGTAACAGCGAAAGGAAATGAACAGAAGTTTATTCGAAATGAAATGCATGAAATAACTATACAACTAAGCAATCATAAACTGAAGCATTTAAACACTACTAATATCAGCATCTGCAAATGAGGATTCCAACACTAAGAATTGCATAACAAAACAAAACAGAGTTTTTGTTGGCAGCAATGTCACCTTTGTCCCAGCTGACGATCCCATTGAGGGAGAGGTGAGATCAGAGGTGCTTGATGGCCTTTTTATGGATATCTTCCCTGTTACTAATCTATCAACTAAATCTGAGCATGCAAAAGCCTATCTGATCATTAACCATGACCTATGTAACCAACAAGGTGTTAATCTACTAAACATAACTTATTTTGCAAAGACATAAAAACAAATAACAATACATGAAGGAGGCCTTGGCTCTTAGGTTGGGCCCAAACCCAAGAGCTACAGGCTCATATAAAAAACTCAGAGCTAATGCCAAATAGAACTTCTTTTCATTATTCAAAAATAATCATCACAATAAAGTTATACAGTAGTAGCTACAAGAAAACGAGCTGAGAAAATGACAGCACTCTAGTGCAAAAATACAACAGTTCCAAAAGTAAACTACGAAGGCTAAGGAATTTCTATTTATACACAATGAGGGGCCTAGCAGCCCTCCTAAATTCAAGGGACTTGGCTGTTCCAACTGCTAGTAAATAGTCACTCTTCCCAAAGTTGCTTGGCTACCTTTAGGATTCGTTTTGGTGGCCTGTTGAGCTCAGAGTTGAGGGTGGAGATTTCGAGGAAGGGCCATTTAATGCCAGAGACAACTCCCCTACGAATCCTCACCTCAAGCTTGGCTGTCACCTAGCCCAAAATTGCTTGGTTTTGCTCCGAAACTTGTCCAAAAAACTTGAAATAACCACGTATTAGCCTCCCTAGTAGAGTGACCACCCTTATTCATTCAAATAACATAAACATACTAAAAAACATGCATAATCTATGAAAAATGGAGGATTGAACAAGGATAATTGGGCCAAATGAGCCTAATAAGTTTCCCAATTCGGGGCTCATCATCACCCCCCTGCTAAATGGGTTGCTCATCCTCTGAGCAACTAGTCCAACTCATCGTCCTTGATAGGCTTGACCGCCTCCTTCACATCCCAGGCCTCTGAAGTGATATCTTCTTCACGGTCATGAAATCCTGCTTTGCTTTCCACTTCTTCTCATTGCTTGTGTTCCTCCTCTTCTCTGACTCCCTCTAACAACCCTAAAAGCAAGGGAGCACTAAATTTGAGGTCAATCCAGCTGGCCTGAAGATTCTGCATGGACTGTTTGTAGAGAGGCACTCTTGCCAAGGCCCCCCTCATCCTTGTGGGGGTGTGGTATTCTCTAATCTTTAGGCTGTGGGACAGTGAATTCCACCTTCGGGAGCAAGCATGAACATAGTCATCCCCCAGAAGTCTCTCAATGTCCTCAAAATGGGCTTGGCTTGAGCTTGTCGTCCCATGTAATCTGGTAGGGCCTGAGGGTCATTGGCCAAGTGCTGGTGGGCAGATATCAATGCTAAAGGATCCTCTAGTTTTACTCTAATCAATAGTGGCTCATGTAACTCTCTGTTCATAATGTTTTGGACCTATGTTGCTCTCTTTTCTTCATGATTTAGCCAAGAGGCCATGGCCATAAGTTGTATGTCCCCTACCGCAGTGTTAGGCCCACAATTTCATGTTGGGAAGGGCCAAGTTGTGTAGGTAAAACTCTGATAGATTGGCCTTGTCTTCGGATGAGCTGCTGTCACATAGAGCCATGAATTGAGAGTAGTTTTGAAATGGAGTGATACCTCTCTGTGCCAAAGTGTTGATCTGAAACTGCAACCACTGATCCTTGCTGTTTCAAAGACTGTATCTCCAGGCCTGCTTGCAATTCTTTTTCCTGTAGCTGTCGATTCAGTGTCTCAATTTCAGCCTGCATCCCTTCCCTTCTCTGTTGTTCATCAGGTGTTTCATTGGCTGTTGTGGGCTCCTCCTGTTGCTGTTGTCTACCCAAGGTGTGGGGCCTATCTTCCATAAGGTGTCCCTGTAACTGTAGCTGCTGTTTGAGCAACTCATTTTCTTCCTGGAGCTTGGACTGCTGGCTGCTTTCTACATGCCATACCAAAGCCAATTCTTTCCTTGCCTCTTTGATCTATTCCTCCAAGGGACCTATATCTGCCACACCCTTGGACTTGGCAATTTTCGTCCAAGTGTGGGTCCTCACTCTCTCTTCCTCCAGTGCAAAGAAGAGCGGCACTGCAAATTTTTGGGGAATTATCCTTCCCGCCTCTAGAAAGTTGTAGTAAGAGCCCATGTTGGGCTAGGGGCTTGGTTCCTCAATTTTCTCAGTCTTTTCCTCCTCCTGGGATGATGTAGCTACCTTCTCTTCCAACTCTTCGGTCTCCTTTAGCCTAGCCAATGTATCTTGTAGAATTGTCTCAGCATCCTGTAGAGAGGCCTTTGTGTCCAACATTTTCATTCTTTCTCTCCAGGTGGATGTCTTCGAGCTCCCCCGTTCATAACTGATGGATGCCTTGGAGGGAGACCTCTCCTTTTGTGTAGCTGGGGTGTCTACAATTGTGATTGGTTCTTTTGACAGTGGCTGGGGTCTGCCAGTCTTTATCCTCATGCTCCTTCTTGCCTTAAAATACATAGAAGGTTCCCTTTTTCTCTTCCCTTTTTGCTCTAGGGTTGTGCTTAAGGTAGCCAGCACTGCTGCTGCCTCCCTGGCCAAGATCCTGGGTGATTTCTTATTTTTTTCTCTGCCTCCATACTTCCTTTAGAAAGTCCTATGCTGTCTGTTTTCTAGCTTCCTATAGAAACACTTTTTTGGCTTCCTGTAGAAACGGTTTTCTGGTTTCCTGTAGAAACGGTTTTCACTGTTTTGGCATGCTTGGCTAGGGGTGCTTTCTCTTTCAATTTTTCTGTGGTTGCCTTTGGTGTTCCCTCACTTTCTTGGACTTTTTCAGTCCTCTCTGCCCTGATTTGCAATCGTTTCTCCCTTGGTGTTTGTGCCTTTATTCCACCCACAGTTTTGGGCTCGACAGCTTGGCCTTTTTCTTGTTTCTCTTCTTGTTCTTTCTGTGGTGGTCTGTCCTGGGTTTCCTTACCCTTGGCTTTCTCTTTGGCTTCAAGGTGTTTCCCTTCTTCACTACTGGATGAGGTGAGTTGCTTGGCCAGAATCCTTTTATCATCATCTTTGGACATATTGTGGAAAATTTCCCAGGAGAGGGGGACAGTGTAGGTATGGAGGATATCCTCTACCAGAAGCTTGATGAGCCCATGATGGGCTAGTTGATCTGGTGTCCCATCCTTCAGTTTTGTGCCACATTCAATCAATGATTGCAAGAGAAAATAGGGGATGCTTAACTTCTGCTCTGGGGGTAGATCCAACCCATGTCTTAGCTCTTTTAGCAACCGGAAATGATAGCCATAAACAATAATGAACCGCCCCTCACAGGTAATGTATTTCATAATTTGGAGACTGGATTCACTCCACAGAGGATGTAAACTGGCCCTCCTTACCCCATTCTTATCTTCTGCAAACTGTTCCTCTGGTAGGAAGAATTATTCCTTGGCTTTTTGGCCTAGTCCTCTCTCCTCTTTGCTCCAAGGTATCCCTAATGGCAGGTCAGTGACTCGACTAATGAGTTCAAGGGTTAGCTTTAAGGTAAACCCTCTAAAATTCACAGTGGCTAGTGTCTTTGATTTAGGTTGTAGAGACAGCAAAAATTCTTCTGTTATTGCATTGTTGTGTCCCTGAATTTTGTCAGAAAATGCGATCCAGTTGGCACGGGTGAAGAGGTCCACTACTGCGGGGTGTTCACGCAATTTTCTAGAATCCGAGGGTTCCTTCCTGATAAACCCTCCTGGCATGGTGAGAGTACTCTATTTTGGCTTGTGTTTTGATCAGAAAGGGGTATTCTGTTTATGGTTTCCTCTCCTGAACTTTGAAGACAGTATCCCTTAGGTGTTTATATTTCACTTTGCACCAATTCCCTGGTTATAATGTTGTTGCTGCCCAAAACTCGACTGTCAAAAGGGAATTAGACTCCCACAGACAGAGTGCAGAGCTTAATTTTCATTCCCAGCATGCATTCAACCATATAAAAGTCACATTCTTCAGGCACAGGTTAGCCCTCACAGCGGTTTATCGTTTCTATAGGAGGAATTTCTTAACAGGAACCGTGGAGGAGAATTTGATGCAGAACCAACTAAAAAATTCCATGTATCACACAGGCAAACTACTGTTCTTGACCCACAGGCAGACTTGCTTCTAGTTCTCCTACTCTAGACAGTTTAATTCACCACCTTTCGGAATATCATGCATGGGAATGGTGTTTTTGAGCCTACCTCTCTTCGAAACTCCAATTTCGACGTAGGCAGTCCAGGTTTCTTTGCTCTGGGAGGCTATGCCATGTTTCCTGTAGAGCTCCTTCCTGTAAAGAGTATTTCCGGGTACTGGAGGACGTCATGACGCTTCTGAACGAGCTTGGGGCACAGGAGGATTTTGAAACGTGCTGAGAAGCTCGGGCTAACAAACTACAGGGGAGGAGGACGCGTACTTTGCTGAAAACGGTTGCAAGTGTAAATGACAGTGGTTCATCGTGAGTTCATCGGCTGAGCAATTTCGAATTACGGTGCAATTCCTGGCAAGGGGGTGAGGTGTCTAGGCTGATCCGTTAGCCAATGTCACGGCCATTATTCTCTTGTGTGTCTCTGGCCACCATTACTTCCCCTCTGCCATTAACCGCCGCCACCATTGTCAGTCTGCCGATTTCCCGACTGGACACTTCCCACATGTCGGCTGCACGTCTCTTTGGCATAACCGAGCTCGTTCGGATCCCATGAGGCCATTCGACTGACTGTGGGTGGCCAGTTGACTGGCCACCGAATCCGTTCAATCCGCACCATTTACAGACATGCAGTTTTCAGAGTATAGTCTATGCAATTTGACGAATAAGGTTAGACACTTACCTGTGTGGCTGTGGATGTGTTCTGCAGGCTTCAGGACGTGGAATGATGGCTTTGCTCACTGCTGCTTTGTGCATAGGTGTTGGAAATCCTTCTTTCATTGGATGATGTTGTATGCACGGCTTCGGGACCTGATCCTCTGGTCGTAAACGCTGCATGCACAGGTTCCATCTGATTTCAGCTATTGAGGAGGTGTTCACGTCCTAGCGGAGCTTGTTACATGTTCCCTGTGTCAATTTCAGCTGCTATTGACTCCATAGTATGTGCTCCAGACGGATCAGCTGCTACAGGATTCCTGTAGGACATCCTGTAGCTGCTTCTCCTCCTGGGATGCAGGCTAAACAAGCAGGGCTACATTCACTGATGAAGAGTCTAGGTGGAGCTTGAACGGGTAGAGTGTGCGAGCCTTTGTTGCTTGATTTTTTTACTTGAAAATTTTCCTCTTTTTCTTTGCTGTCAACCTAAGGAAAACAGGGTTTCTGAAATGACTGTGTAGGAACACACGACCAGGTGGGTGACAAAGGTGTCAAGAGATGGAACAGGGCGCCACATGGTGTTGGATTAGATAGAGGTGTGGCCTCAGGTCTAACAAACTGATCCCAACCATCAGATTCCCTCTCAAACTTGAATTTGGCTCGTCTGAAAGTTCTACAGGATGTTTCCTGTAGAAATTCAGGACTTCCTGTAGAAAATCCTGGAACTTCCTGTAGAAAAGCTAGGAACTTCCTGTAGGAAGCCCAGAACTTCCTGTAGAAGGCCCAATCTCAACCCAAATGTGACCAAATCCTAGGAGAGGTGAGTGGCCATGGAGGGGGTGTCTGAAGGGGTGTCCTTGAGCCTGTATGGACCCCTGTCCTCGTTTTGTGTGCCCCTATTTTCTTGCAATGTAGGATGTCCTGCAACCTGCAATTACTTCACAGAGATTAATCCTTTTTTTTTATTTTTTATTTTTGTTTTTTTTTTCTCTTTTCTTTTTCCTCTCTTCCTTTTTTTTTTTAATGAGACAGCTAGGGCACCACAATGAGGTTTTCACCCTCACTGTCTGCCCTGGGCACCTCAAAGAGGTTTTCACCCAAGTATCTTTTTATTCCACATTTTTTTTATTTCTCTAGAGACAACTAGGGCGCCTCCATGAGGTTTTCACCCTCACTGTTTGCCCTGGGCGCCTCAGAAAGGTTTTCACCCAAGGATCTTTTTTATTTCTGTTTTTTTTTTTTTTTCTAGATGATCAAAGTGTGGGTGGAATAGGGGCAAAGCCCTGCTCCACTACCAGCACTGATTTTTCCAAAGTTTCAATGAACTCCTGCCTCAAAAGAGGTTTCGTGTAGATTTTCAACCGATGCCCATTGACAAGCATGGGGATTGCTTCTTCATCAATGGTCCTGATAAGGACTGAACCATTGTCATTACACTTCTCCACTGCATATGGTCCTAGCCATCTTGTTCTCAAATTTCCTTTGAAATCCTTGTATCTTGAGTCATACAGCAGCGCCCAATCTCCCAGTTGGAATTGTTTTTCATTAAGGTGCCGGTCATGCCATATCTTCCTCTGGAGTTGGACTACTTTTGAATGGAGGAGGGCCTGCATTCTTTGTTCATATAATCCATTCAGCTGCAGTAATCTTTCACGTTGAGCATGGCTGAGATCTAGGTCCAGCTGAGCTGCCACCCTCAATGTGTTATACTCGAACTCTATGGACATCAAAGCTTTCTTCCCGTAGACCAGTTCATAGGGTGTGAAACTGGTTGTAGTTTTCCAAGTGGTGTTGTAGGCCCAGGTGGCCTCAACCAGGGGATTTGCCCAATCCTTTCTACTGCCCAATCCTTAGTAAAAATCCCTTCCAACGCTCTATTAGTGAGTTCCACCTATCCTTTTTCTTGGCGATGATATGGGGTGGAAGTCCTGTGCTTGATCTTGTGATGAGCGAGCAAATCTTCAATCAAGTTGGAGGTGAACTGGCTTCCTTGATCAATGACTAACTCTCTTGGGTAGCCAAACTTGTAGAAGATGTTTTCCCTTAATAACTCAACCACTTTCTCTTCTGTCACTGCCTTGATTGCCTTTGTTTCTGCCCACTTTGTCAGGTAGTCAGTGCACACAATGATGTGTTGATATTGCAACAAGATGATGGAGCTTAGTGAAAAGAGTCGCCTTCACTAAGTGGGCCCGCAGGCAAATTATGACGCAAAGTCTATTTTTAGACTATGTCTATTTTTAGACATATGGATCATGTCTATGAGTTGCAAGATGCTGTTTATGGATGATTGGTCAAAGTTGGCAAAAATAGATGGACTTCTATTTTTAGACAACAACAGTGACACTGTCAAGTCTAATTATAGAGCAGTCAAATATTATTAGCTTATAATAATATTTAGACTATAAAACTTATCTTATTCTCTTGGAGCACTTCAATTTGAGCTACAGATGTGGCACATGCAGCTTTCAGAAGGAAATACGTTTTCTTTATGGGTCAGTTGAGTTGTTGCATGCATGACTTCAGTTAGAACTCAATCAGTTGAGTTTGGTGGAGTTGATTGTGGAGGTGACGGAGTTGTGTGCAGTTTGACTTGGTTAAACTAGTTGTAATTAGTCTAACTGCAAATAGACTAATGATGAGTTGTTAAACTAATTATTAACTCATAATGCAACTAAAGAATACATCAGTTAACTCAGTTGCATGTCAGTGCATGTTCAGGTCAGTAGGGACATGTGTTAGAGGATCAGATTATCAATTGTGACTATAGTTGTGCATGAGGATTTGCGCAATCAATGAGATTGAGTTATGGCAATGAGCATTAGCCAATAACAAGTGATTATAGCCTCTGCTCACGTGATTCCCAGTGTGAGTGATTCTTTTGAGGTAAATATGAGTTTGGTTCAACCATTCTTATCCATTCTTGAGCAGGTATTGAGCAGTGGAGGCAGGCAAGTAGTGGAATAGATTTTGAGATCAGATCTGAGTTGTATTGTGTGTAACAGGTGGAGATAGTGCTGGATACTTGTGAGAAGTATTGACTATTGTAATGTTACATGTTCTCAATCATTAATATACAGATAGCGTGGGGTTT
>APFE031703972.1:0-41137 GCA_000404065.3 Pinus taeda | reverse complement strand
TTTGAAAACCACTTAGCTTAGGGAGTAGATCAAAATGAAAAGAATTTTGCACAAGAAATGTGGCTCTTAAAGGAAATCAGAACCAACATAAAACCTTGAATTCTTTCACAAACACAACTGGTGTAGGGATGTTAGTAATGAGTGTAAAACAAGGAAAAAGGGAAGTTAGACATGCTCCATTGTGTTGCTTTCCTTATATTGACCAGCAAAATTCAGTTTGAAATGAACACCACTTCTGCAACCCCATCTACCTACCCATCTACTTGCCTAGCATTTTTTGTTTCTTCTTGGAGGGTGCACTTGGACTTGCAGACCCTTATGTGCCTTTTCTTTTCCATTGGCTCTTTCTTTTGATTTCCTATTTAGCACTACCCTTATTGCTTCCAAGGCCCCAGATTAAGCAGTTGGGAACCTTAGTTTCTCTGCCTAACTATTGGTCTGCCAAGATTAAACAGTTTGGACAGACTTCTTTCTCTATTCTACAACAAAAATTGAAACATGGCATGATCCAGATTAGACTATTGGACCATCCACCAAAATTTAGTAACCATGAAAGCATGTACACACCTTGCCTTGTCTTGGAAATATGGGATCTTTGTATCACCAAAGAAGAGCATATTTGGTATTTGAATTTGCCAATCATGAAATATGAAACCTATTGGTATAGGTATCCAACAAATGCCACATAATAACAAGTAAAAAATAAAGAGAACTTAGCTTTTATTAAACATAGGCAGGAGCTGACTAGGTTTGAGACTTCCATGTACCACCCGACCATAAACATGGCTGAACCCAATCTTTCTTTCATCCAGTCACCCTTGTGCCATATTCCAATCACGAATGTGGGATCTCATGGATAAACCAATCCAAAAACAACCAAAGGAATCTAGAGGTTAAACCGCCTCCACCCTCACCAAACCGTGATCTCACCAAAACTGGCACCGAGATCACAAAACCAAACTGAGCTTGGAATGCCTCTAGACTCCATCACTATCCTTGAGGAATTTTTTCATCTCCTTGTCTCTCAAGCTTTACCGCCATCCACACCATATCATTAGGCCCTAAACCGATACACCATTCTCTAGGCTTTATCGCAATCCACACTGGATCACTAGGCCCTAACCGAGACTCCACCCTCAAGCTTTAGCATGTATCCCACCAAAATCGGTCAAGGAATTCCTAGGCCTTTGGGAATTTTCCTGAGAGCACCTCCACCTCGGATTCCAAAACGATCTGGCAATTCCAAACCTCAAAACTGAGAAAACAATCCCATCACACCATGGCTATCTGGAAAAAGGAAAGGCAACACTGAAAACCACTGTCATAACCCAGCAAAACAATGCCACCGACAACAAGAGAACCATATACCAACATGCAAAGCCATGCATGTCAAAACCAGCTAGGAAATCACACATGAAATATGTTACCTACAAGTATTCTTGTTGAAGCTGCTTGATTCTGCTCTTCCTTGCTTGATCTTTTGTTTCCTTTCCTTATCCTTCCTTTGCTTGTGTTTCCCTTCCTTACTCCAAAGTTAGAGTGCTTCAAGAAAACTCCAAGTGTCCAAGAGTGTGAAAGAGAGAGAATAATGAGAGAGCTCCAAACTAAATTGATCCTCAGAAGCCTTTTTATTAATGAGGCCTGTATTTTTTTCATTTTCTTCAATTTCCTCTCCGCATGCAACATGTGAGCTTTCTCCTTCCTTTTCTCCTATTTTCCTTTATTTTCATAAATAAATGTGCCAAAAATTCTTTTTTTCCTTTTTTAATGTGCTAGCCATTTCCTTTGCCATTTTCCCTTAGCCATAAACACATCCAATGATGCCCACTAGGATATATTTTCCCAACATTCATCTTGGAATAAATGTCCCTTAACTATGGTCTTATTTGTTACAGAGAAAGTTGTTAAATAAATTAGCATAATGGGAGAAAAAAATTATGCTAAACATTTAGCTGGAAAAAAATTTTAAGTTGGGTGAAAGGAATAATAAAGTACAATGGAAGAGAAAGGCGTGCTTTAAAGAAAAAGAAAGACTTTTTCTTAAATTAAAATAAAAATCCTAGGAAACTAAGGGATGCAAACCCTTCAAGTAGGATGTTACAAACAAAAAATCTGTAGGGAAGAATCGATAAGAAAACCACTCAAGAACCCAAGAAGGTGTGGATTTCTGGAGACAAGGAGGTCTAAGGTCGGGGGAATTGTGGAGACAATTCACCGTTGGGTGGAACGTGCTTTGTTCTTGAGTATTTCCCAAGTAGTTGATTTAGTTACATGATTTTAGATTTTATTAATCCATGTCGAAATATATATTTCTGCCAATGTTATTATTGTTGTGAATTTATGTTGAAAGTTGTTGAGTTGCATAGCTTGCGTAGAGAATTGCTAAGATGGCTACATAAAGTAAATAATTATGAACAAAATTGTGCATGTGTAAATCAAATATTCATTATGAATAGAATTATGCATGTATCAGCATTATAGAGATTATAGTTAATCGACATGGTTAAAAAGGTTTAACTTAGATAATCTATCTTCTTTTATGATGGTGCAAGCATGATACTTATACACATACATATAACTCATAGAGTTATAAGTATGAGGTTTGGAGGGGAGTCTGATTTTAACTCCAAGGAAACAAATCTAAATAATTAGATTCTCGTAGAATTTGGTATAAAGAATTACTAGGATAAGGTGTAAGGCTTTATGGTATATATCAGGAACATGAATAAATCTGAATTAAATAAAGATATATTCCTTACATATTAGTGAGTTGGGAGGAGTTGAGAGCAGATTAATCAGGAAACTATTGAGAGTTTTGGAATATAGTCCATAACTTCAAGTAATGAAACATGGTGTTGGAAAATCAGAAAGGTGGTAAATATTTTCTCACTCTGGATAATTACTTGTGTTGTTTCTTATTATTAAGATTCTTTATATCTTCTTTCTTTAGTTCATCAAGCAATTACCAAAAACAACAGCACATAAAACAATGAACATAATACATAGGCGCATGCCAAGGTAACCCCCCCTCCTCGAGGGGAAAACCCAGTATAAGTAATTCTTACTTTCAATAGTATTCTTCGAGACTCTTCACCGTAGACCTTGACCAAACCTTCCCCCCACACCAAGTCAACCTCTAGAAGATTGAACTCTTCCCAGCAACTTCGATTATGCAACAACTTGCAGCAGCTAATATCTTTCAGCAGCAATCCAACTTGGAAGACTTCGATCTCCCAATCCAATGTGTGAAATAGAGTGAGACAACCACCAAAATTTTGATTTTCCTTTACTCCTTAGACTCACCCAACCTCGCATTCACTTCGGCTTCCAAACAACATACTTTCCTATCTACCCACTTCGCACTTCTACCCAGCAAGCATATTTCCACACTTCTGCCCAGTAGAGAGAATTCAAACTTGATGAGAAGTGATTCTCCAAATGAATTCAATTTTCTTCCTTTTATAGGCTTCTTGTGGGGTCGAATAAGGTCTTAGGCCAACTTGATCTTCCCTTAGGCTGATATGGTGTCGAGATTCCATAATTCATATTTTACTCAATACTAAACCTTTTTACATTATTCAAAAGCCCAAGAAGGGTCTCTTTAAATGTACAATAATTCTATAGACTCGGAATAAATCCTAGAAGTCCTCAATGGGGATTTTGACCTAAAACATTGTGACCCAAGCATGAAACCCATGCTTTAATAAGTCACAATAATAATTATTATTATTATTTTCATTATTATTTTGCAAGTACATTACATAATGACTCAAGTACATTATTGAAGACTGAACATAGTTACTTTTTCCAACACTCCCTCTTAACTAGGGAGGTATTCATAATGTACATAAATAACGGAAGATCTCAAACTATATGAACCATGAAGAACTTTAGGCAACCGCAATGCCATGCACTAGATTCTTGACCAGGGCAATCTATCCAAGTGGGACTAAGGTGGACTCAAGCTTTCAGCCCCTCTAGGTACCATCAGTCTTACTTGCTAACCATCAACCCAAAAATCTAGGTGTGTATCCAAAATAGAGCTCAATAATCAACATCGCCTTTCCAAATTTGAGGACTCAGACATCAACATCAAGTGTCAGCCAGATGTCTCCCCAAGCAATGCTTCACTCGCAAAGCCTCAACACCCCTTGATCTAGCATATCAAGAATGACCAATCTCTCCCAATCAAACTAATTGGTAACCAGCATGCTATCGAATCCTTCGATAGATTCACCTGTACAAACACAACCCTAATCAATAATATTATTTCACATGCACATAATCAAATACAAACCTCTGGGGTCTTATAGACAATAGATGTTTCTTCTCAACTTTCCATAGTGGGACTATCAACTGAATCCTTGACAGAAGATTCCTCAATCATATGATTTCCTTCCTACTTCTCATGTAGCAACATATCCCCCAAAATTGATACCAAGCTATGCCCTTCCTCTCAACCAGGAAGCACCTCTTTATTCAGACTCCCTCTTAATCTTAGGGAGATCTCTTCTATTCATGCTTCCTCTGGGAGACCAGTTTCGACATCGGAGAATCTTTCGTGGCTTCCAACCCTTTTATCAAAATTATCATCAACCTCATCATGCTTGTCACATCAAGCATCTTCACCAAGTTGAAGATTGTGTACCTGCATATCTTCAATAGAAAGTACAACCAAATCTACATAAGCATGATGTTAGACATATCAAAATCATGGAAGCATTTCAACTTTATTCATATCATATACCTAGACTCAATTACAAACAAGAGACATATACTCTTCAACATCTTGCTGGGGAATTTATACACCCTAGACTACTTCATAACAACATTTATTCCATATAGGGTTTCAATGTGTCTTCCAAAGGCATGATATACCTTACTACAACATATAGTAAACCCTAAAAACAATTCTCAACACAGATAGATCTATAAAGCATATATCACCCTTTAAAAAATACACATGTTAGACTTCTCACTAGGGAGTCATACAAACAAATCAATCAAAATCAATCACAACATAGTCATTAACCTGACTAGCTTCCACTAAGGTTAGTTCCAATCCCTAGATTTTCAATCAACCATCAATCAGACACTAACATGACTAGCCATTACTAGGCTTAGTTGCAAACCCTAGATTTCCAAGCAATCATCAGACTTAAGCATAAATTCAAATTTCAGCAATCTTTCACAAATCTCAAATTATCAACACTCACAAGAGATTTCTCCTTCAACTAAGGTTCAACTTCAAAACCATAGAATTCATAAATTCACCAAACTTTCTACAAATTTCAAATTATCATATTCTAGAGATTTTACTTTGACTAAGGTTAATTCCAAAACCTTAGAATTCCATTTTCATAATCTCAAGAATCATTACATACATAGATCTCAAATTGTTACATTTCACACTAGACAATGTCACTACTGATATTTAACTGCCAAAACCTATATTTTTCAATTTCAACAACCATCTAATAGATTTCAGATTGTTATATCACACATACTAGACAATTTTAGCTTCACTAAGGTTTAGCTATAACACCTATATTTTCATATATCATCATCCTAGAATCTCAGACGAGGATTTCCATTCAATCCTAAAACTCATTACCATCAATTACTAGGTCAACACATATCTAGGAATTCATACCACACATAAGCATATCATATGTCCAACAACATTAATACATCTTGACCTAGACCAACCTACAATTTCAAGAAAAAGGACATATCTATATATGCCTAGATTTCATGATCATGCAAATATATTTCATATCATGTGTTAGTCAAACCCAACTTGACAACAATATCAAATAAGAGTTAGATACACAATCATTTTGATTACACTAGGGTTTTATCACACAAACACACATACCAAAGAAATCATTTTTAAGACAATGTAAGGGTCTTGCTCACACATTCCACCAAACCCCAATGAGCTAGTGTTCCAATGTAGAATCACACATTCCACCAAATCCTAATGAGCTAGGGTTCTAATGTAGAAACATAAAAAACCTATCATTACCAGAAATTCAAAGGTTTCGGATTTTAGACCTTATCCTTCCACATGTTGATGCCTTGAAATTCATTGCAACAACATGGGGGATAACCACCCAGTCCGAACCTTAAAAAAAATCCTTTCCATTTGGAGTAGCGGCTCTGACTGGTTTAACTAGGTCCAGTTACTTTTTCCCAATCACTATCAATTTTACAATATGTCTTGAATTACCAATAGGTAGGTACATTAGATCAATTCTTCTAGCTGATCAGGCAAGAAGAATGACCCTTAAGTTGTTTTAGTGGCACAACCAAACCAATCTAAAGCTTTTCCTTTTTAAAAAGAGGGCTTCTAAAATGCAAGATCTATGATAACACATGCAAGAGTAAATCTACAATGCGATTAATCTAAACTATCTCGATTGAAGGAAAGGGAAACCCTTCTCTCAATCAAGAGCCAACTTAACTTAACAGGAAAAGAAGTTTTAAAGAATTGGAATTAAGATGGAAGAATTAGATCAAGGAGAAAACTCACAAGATCTAATTCCTCATTAACAAAAATACTAACAATTAAACACTTAGAAAATAGTTGCATAAGGGCCTATTGAAAATATATCCAATTCCTTATTTATCATATGCATAAGAACTACAAAGATTCATGATGAATTACTGAATTAGTTCCAATAGACATCATGTATGCAAGTAGACAATTATTATCCTAAACGGAAGATAGCTTGTCGATCTAAGATTATAACTATATGTTTGTATGCAAACTTCAGTTCTCATATTATATCTAAAATTAAGCCTGTAGAATAGTCTAAGCAGAATTTTAAATGAATTAACACTCAAGATTCAACAATAGTGCAAGAATCCAATTATTAACTCATACATTCAAAATATAAATTGAAACATTGAAATAAGAATTTATTTCAGTTAAATCCTGTAAACAATAGTGCTAAACATAATTAAGGAAATGATCCTTTATTAATAAATGAAATCAAATTACATATACTCATAGAACGACAGTAGCGCACAATCCTATGGAGCCTGTAATCAATCTCTTCTTGCAGAAAATGTCTCCTCCTTATAGCAGTAGTGCATGATAAAAAAGAGTTTCTCTACAAACATATATAATACATAGCTACATAATTACTAGCTTCTTTCTCTAAATTTGAATTCCCCTCCTCCACCCTTTAATTCGATGCATTAAGTCGATTTAAATAGTAATACATTTTTTTCTAAATAACAGGTCTGCGCACAATGCTAAGGAAATTAACAGAATCCCTCAAATCTTGAAAAATAAAAACAGTTTTTTAAAGATAATCTCTTGAATTGTCATTTTGTCTTATTAGCCTTGTATTTCGATCAAAGGATCCTCGTATTTGCAAATTTTGTGGAACTAATCTACTTCTTTCTCTACGCATATTTCTCCTCTTCGTTTTCTTCGCTGTTGAATTCTTCGTTTATACCTGAAAAACGATAAACCATGGATAAGCAATAATTAACGAAATGTATCATAAATCCATAAATTGTGTTTCAGATAAATGATCGAAGAAAGACAATTGGGCTTTTTATTCATAGTCACATTCGGGATAGGGTTGTTTATTTAAAATGAATCGCAATCGCATAAAATCGGAGAGTGGAATAATCATATTCACCATTAATCAAGATCATAACATAATCACCTATAATACAAGAGCTTATCAAAATCACAAAGATCTAATCAGAATCAAAATCACATTAGAATCAGGGACAAAACTTAGCCTTATTGCAATCACATTCAATCGGGGCGAAGGAATCGCTTAAGTCCCATGGCTTTTGCGATTGTGACATCGCAATCACGGAGGAGAAAGGATGGGTCGATCGCATCAGGATTATGGAGCAGTGGACTATGAACAATGTCGTAAAAGGTTTTTTATTGTGATCTTTTGGGGTGACGTGGAGGATGGGTGATGTGGCAGTGAAGGGTCCCATAGGTCATCTATCACAAATCGCATTTGACAGGGGCCTGGCCGTGGACACGATATTCATGATTCATAGTTGAGAATCCCATTGGGTCTAGGTCATATCGCAAATCGCAATCCAAATGGAGTTAGGACTTTGGGACTTAGACCAGGAATATTGCAATCCCCCGGACGCGATGAATTATGAAATTGCATTAACACCGTCGTTGGGTCTAGCTTTTAAATTGCAATCGCAATGGGCCAGCATAGGGGTTTGGACTCAGGCCTGCAGATGATGGATGTGATATTTTATGAAATGTGGTCTATAGCTCGATTAGGGTCGTCCCATATATCAGCAATGCTGAGGGGCATGGACTTAAGCCCATGGATGTCACAATCCTTCGGGCATGACAAATTTATGTATTATCGTTGATATTCCCGTCGGGCCCGGGCCATATATTGCGATCGCAATTGCCAAGGCCATCGAGGTTTTATCTATAGCGTTATGTTATTTACGATGTGGGGAGGATAGGTCGGGGTTTTAGTTCTGATAGTTGGACTTTGGAAAACTCCAACTAAAACTCTGATTTTTCATTATTATATTTTTTTATTTTAACAACCCATATGTTTTTAATACTTAAGGCTTCTAAAGCCTAAGTATAATCTTAGTCTCGGGGGCTATTAAAATTTGGTTTTTTTTATGAAATAAATTAAAATTGTTTTATTCAAAAAAAAAAAAAAAAATGTTTTTTTTTTATTTTTTGTGTTATGAAAATAAAAAAGGTTCTGCTATTTTTTATATAATAATTTCATAAGTAATTTATATATATATAATGAGGGAGTTGTTGAACAACACAACACAACCCTAACAAGTTGGATTTCCCGATCATACCAAAATCCAAAACATGACATCATCAATAAAAACTTCAATTATCATTTCAAAACATACCTAAGCAACTTAGGATTTCATACATTCACATTAGCATACCCTTCGGTTAGGGTTTTCCATAACCTTTCTAGGGTTCTACACAGTCAATCAAGAATATGGGTGGGGTGGGTAGATTTATCAAGAGATGAATTACCCAAACAAGAATCACTAAGATTCAATACAACTAGTCATAACAAAGTTAGTAATAGATCATCAAAAGAAAAATCATTTCAATTAATGTATTCAAAGCATACCTTTGTTTATTGACTAACCTTGTCTTGAGAGATCCTCCTTCTTGCAGATGTTTTCCCTAGCCAAGACAACATAGGGAAAAAGGTGATTAGTATTTAATATAATAATAAAAAATGAGTACATGAAACCAAAACTGAAAAGACATGAGATACTTATCTTTGAGAGTTGTTGGGAGCTCCCTCCAAAGCTTGAGGGAAACCTACAAACTTAAGGCAATACAAAAATGTATTTTCCAAAGATATGTTAAAAGCCTATAAATTATAAAACATATAGAAAATTTTATGTAAATCAAATGACTTAATAATGTAAGTGCCTAATGTCGGATTCTTCAGGCTCGACTTTCTTTGAGTCTCCCTCTTCAGCAAATTTGGCTTGATCTCTTCCTCTTTTCTTATTCCTTGGATTCTAGTGGTAATCACTCTTGTAGTGACCTTTCTTATGACATTGATAGCACTCTATCATAGACATGTCAACTTTATTCCTTTGTCCCTTCGATCTTTTTCCTTTATGATGAGCAACATAAGCATTTGATACTTCTTCGGGATTGGCAACCATTGAGATCCTTAATTATTATTGACTACAAGAAATCCATAATTCTTCAAAGGTGGGAGCTACAGCAATTGAGACCTAAAGCAAATGCACCCCAAGAGGGTGGAAATCCTAATATAGCAGTGATCACCAACCCTTTGTCTAGAATAATCTCATCAATGGCTAAAATATCATCCCTGAGTCAAGCTATCTTCACAAAGAAGGTTGCAACAGTATCTTCTTTAGTCATCTTCGTAATCCTCATCTCATTCTTCAAACTTGCTACTTGACCAATGTTCTTAATAGTGAACAGCTTCAGCAAGGCTTCATACATCTCCTAAGCATGATCGATGTTAGCGATGTATGGGACAAGATTTTCTTTTATCCCTTCTACCATTAGAGTCATAGCCACCAATTCTAGATCCCTGAATTTCACTTTGTCGGCATCACTAGCTTCTTCAGTAGTCTTCTTTACATTTCCTTTTACTAAATATAGCACCTTGTTCTTCTTGAGGATTAGGTCAATCCTCTTCTTCCAAGATCTGAAGTTGGATGCTCCTTCAAGCTCCAATACCATGTTGGAAAATCAGAAAGGCAATAAAGATTTTCCTGATCTTGATAACTAGTTGTGATGTTTTTTATTATTATGATTCTTTATATCTTCTTCCTTTAGTTCATCAAGAAATTACCAAAATTATTTGCATAGTAATTTTTCCTTTCAATAGTATTCTTTGAGACTCCTCACCTTAGAGCTTGACCAGACCTTCCCTCCACACGAGGTCAACCTCTAGAAGATTGACCTCTTCCCAACAACTTCGACTATGCAGCAGCTTGCAACAACTAATAGCTTCTAGTAGCAGTCCAACTTGGAAGACTTTGATCTCCCAATCCAGAGCACGAAACAAAGTGAGACCACCACCAAAATTTCAATTTTCTTTTACTCCTTAGACTCACCCAAAGACTTCCCAACAACTGAATTTTCCAGCTACCCATTTCGGATTGTTTCCCAGCAAACAAATTTTCGCACTTCTGCCCATTAGAGAGAATTCGAACTTGATGAGAAGTGATGCTCCAAATGAATTTGATGTCCTTCGTTTTATAGGTTTCTTATGGGATCGAATAGGGTATTAGGCCGACTTGATCTTCCCTTAGGCCGGCATGGTGTGGAGGTTCCATAATTCATATTTTACTCAATACTAAACCCTTTTACATGATTCAAAATCTAAAGAAGGGTCTCTTTAAATGTACGATAATTTTATAGACTCAGAATAAATCATAGAAGTCCTCAATGGGGACTTTGACCTAAAACATAGTGACCCAAGCATGAAACTCGTGCTTTAATAAGTCACAATGATAATAATAATAATTATTTTCTTTATTCTTTTGACAAGTACATTACATAATGATTTAAGTACATTATTGAAGACTGAACATAGTTACTTTTTCCAACACATGGAATACTTGTAATATTACTCGGCAATATTGGATATACCAATTCAATTTGTGAGTCTAGTAAAATTGGACTTTACGGTAAGAAACATATATACATTGAGGTAGTGATAATGTTATAGATGTTGGAAGGGATGGATTCAGTGAAAAGCTTAGGAGTACATTTCTATTTAGTGAAATAGAAATATATTACTCATAAGAGAGAGTTGTAAAACAATTAGAGTTCTCAATATAATGTATTGGAAATGAATAGCAATTAAATTTTGCGAGACAACATTTAAATACCATACGCAAATATGAAATATAGTACAATTGATGCCGAAAATAACATATATAAACGAAAAGAAACAAGTAATACAAAAAACCAAGCATTATGTGTGTGTGTGTGTGTGTGTGTGTGTGTGTGTGTGTGTGTGTGTGTGTGTGTGTGTGTGTGACAATTTAAGTTGAGTTCATTTAACCAGTTACAAACCATCCATAATTAGAAATACATGTATCAAATTGTATCAGAGTAATGGACTAGAAGACAATATATAACAATATCCATGATAAAAGGAAAAAATTTCCTTTATTATAGTTTAGACATAGAAAAATGTCTATTACAAAGAGAGAATTTATATCAATTATGTATTGGAAAGGACTAGTAATTAAATTAATATGTATAGACAAAGATCCTAAATAAAAATGTAAGACTTTAAAGTTCCTTAAGGTTCAAGGCCTTGGTAAGAAAAATGATAACCTGGTAGGGTTAGCAATAAAATAAGAAAACCCTGACTTGGGGTTTGATAAACCAAACCAATCAGTGCTGAAAACCCTCAATAGCTTCACAAAAAATCAAAAAGAAAACAAATAGTATGACCTATAGATCAGAGAAGACAAATCCAGAAGTAAGGTGAATGCCTTGGTACTAATTGAACAAGGGAATTTTTCCTTCTACCGACTATACCTGCAACCATTGATAACCAACACTAGATTATTGTTGTGAGGATTGAAGTGTAGAATAATAAAGATATCCACATTACGAACTACAACAAGAAAATTCATACCTGAGAAAGAGCGCAAAAGGTCAACCTTCACAAAACTTTGGGTGCCAAGAAAAGAACCATCAATATTATATTATAAGAATGAAAATAATTGCATAACATAACAATGACAATGATTAATGAAAAGGAAACGAAACACCATAATAACCATTATTGTGGTTTGGTCATAGGTATCCATAGCCAAACTAAAGTACCAGCTCTTCACTATTCAAACAGTGGAATTATATTGATGAAACAAACCAAAATCTCTTACGACAATTTTCAATGGAAACAAACCAAGTTGAAGTATACCCTAGAGAAAAAATTCAACATAATATACCGCAAAGGAAAACAAAATAAGTCTTATCAGAAAGGTTCGCCAAAGTTGACTCGCAAGAAACAATTGAACACACCTTCGTTGTGATGTCCTAAAGAGTCAAAAAAATGTGAGGGGTTTATCAGTGCTAACCGTTAAAATCCATGCAGTGAAAGCATGAAAGGAGGAAATGTTAGTAAGGAAACTTGATAAAGAAAAATTGTGAGTGAAACCAAAATGATTACTGAGCAATTTCAATAAAGAAATATGTTACCTCTGTTATCCAAGCAAAATATGACTTCGGTGATAGGAAGTAGGATTGGTTGTGGAGAAACCATACAAAACAAAAACCCGAGTCAAAATATGAGAACAAATATTACTTGGGTTTGGACAACCTAATAGTAAATTTTGTCGCACTCCTTTCCTGCAATCTATTGAGAAATCTAAGGGAAGTTAAAATTAGGTGATCTTTCGAACTTTGATCACTGCTTGTGATATATTTTTACTTGATTATATTCTTCCTTATCTTGATTATTATTATTGTTCTCTATGATACAGGTGGATGTTGGTGGCCACTTTCCTATTCCACTTGGACCCCCACCACTATCTCTTTCAAAATTTTAGTTTCCTTAATTGTAGCAAAATTTACTATTTTTGGCAGTTTTTCGGGTCTTGAACTTCCAAAGTTGTTCTGAGGCCCTAAATGATGTTTTTTCACTTTAGGAAATTCGGACCAACATGGATCTATAACCTATGTTGGCCACTCAAAATTTTTAATCCTCAGATATATATTTCTAGCTAGGTATTGTGCACATCAAACGAAGATCGTACGCCAAAGTTACGACCCCAAGAAGTTGATGTACCAATTTACCCAAATGGGACCCATAGTTTTGGCACTTCATCTCCTAGGGTTAGGTTTTTGGATGTTTAGGGCTTTCCATTGTTTCTCAATAATAAATAGGCCTCTGAGCCTCATTGTAACACAATTCATAGGTATGTAGCCGCCACATCTCTTCTTAGAGATAAGCTACCATCACCCGAGATAGTCTTATTTCCATTTTGTTTGTAAGAATATTTTTGTATTTGCTATTAATGAAATGAAGTGTTATTTATGTTGCATATATGTATTTATGGTTATACTTTTAATTTTTTTTGTTCCTGTTTAAGTTTGGATTAGTGGTATCAGAGTGGTCTGTGTTTTCTCTATTTTTCTTTTACATGTCCCCAACGAGGTCAGGATATAAGGAGTTAGGGATCAAACTGGTTGAAACTTTGCAAGACCAACCTCGCAAATCCTGACGAAATCCCATTACAAAAGAGAAGAAAGACGAGGGGGCAGGAGATCCTTTCAAAATCTTGCTTGAAGAAGCCCTCGAGCGACAGAGGAACGCGATGATGGACAACTTTGCCTAGATCCTTCAACGGATACCCAAAGGTGATGCATCTCCTTCCAGTAGCCACTCTGGAAGTGCCACACCCTTTAAGGTACAAGTTAACTATAACAACCCCATATTTGAAGGTCAAATAGATGTGAATGTCATAGATAAATGGTTAAATTTGCTAGAAGTATATTTTTTTGTTCATGATTTTTCCATCCGGGAAAAGATTACTTTTGCACTTCTCAAAGTTGCCCCCCACATGAAGGACTGATGGGAAACCTACTGTGAGAAGAAGGACGAAAGTACACCCTCACTATTTTCAGCAACACCCACTCGGAATTCATTTTGTAATGCCATCAAGGAGCAGTACTACCCTGTTGGGAGCTATGAGGATAAATACATAAAGTGGAACACAATGTGGCAGGGAAGGGACCAAGACATGCTAGAGTTTACCAATGTTTTTAATACCCTTCGCATGAAGTTGGGTATCAAGGACTCTTAGCAGCATTTGGAACTCAAGTACCGTGGATGTCTACATAGGTACATCTAGGACGAGATGGAGTTCCTAGACATATATTCACTTAGCACGACATACCAATACGCTGTCAAGATTGAGCAAAATTTTAAATAGAAAAAACAAGAATTTGGATTTGGGAATCTGAACCAAGGGAAAGGCGCCCCCAAACCAAAGAACAAAGGACAAATCCAAGGTGGAGTGACCAAAGACAACCTGTCGAAGCCGCAAGAAAAGAATAACACCACGAGTCAAATAAGGACACAGGAAAGTGGTGTGAGTTCCATAAGAGCCCCACTCATAACATAAGTGAGTGTAGGGCCAAGCAGTCGTTGGTGGCCGAGCTGAATGCTTCAAAATTAGATGTATGTTCCGACTCTAAGTCAAAACTCAACAAGAGGAATGACAAATGGAAGTAGATTATTGATGTGGATCCCAGTGCCACTGTTGCCACCACCAAGATCCAGAAGAATGAGCTCAAAGATCGGGAGGAGGGAGAGTGTATATTCTAGTCACAAATGTGGGTGAAGGGTTCCCCGCTGCAATTCATTGTCAACAATGGGAGCCAAAAGAACCTCATTTTAGCAGAGGTCATGAAGCAGTTGGGCCTACCGACCACACCACACCTGCAGTCATACAACATCAGGTGGCTTCACCAAGAACGAGATCCCTGACACAACTAGTAGTGTCGCCTTCCCTACAGCATCAAACCCTTCATGGATCAGGTACTATGTGATGTTGCTCCGCTTGAAGTTTTTGATGTGTTATTAGGATAACCATACCTTTGGAATTGGCATGCTGTATATGAGTCTAGACCTCGCTCTGTTATTATTTATTTGGGTAATACATTATACAAGATACGAAGGTAGCCCTGACTATTGCCATCTATTTGATCTTTGATAACCAATGCATTAAGATCATCTCCCAGACTAGGAAATTTGTTTTCTTTATGATTCTCTCTCAAAGTAAGCGGAAGATCGTAGCCACATACATGGCCCCCGAGAAAGTTTCCTTCATGCAGTAAAAGCAAGTGGATACGCCGTGGAAGAATACAGGGACATCTTATCCTCACCCATAGGGGTACCCTTGCATTGTCTAGTCAAGCATCCACAAACCTAGGATGAGATTCTTCCCTATGTGCAACACAGTTATAATAGAGCTCTCCATAGCTTGATTGGTCACAATCCCTTTCAAGTGGGTTTAGGATTTCAACTGTTGTGTCTGATTGATGTTGTCATGCCTCATGCAACTACACAGATAGAATCCACACATGTGTTGTCCAGGGCTGATAAAGAAACCAGATTTATTAAATGCATCCAACATATCTGCCAATAGGTTCACAACATCTTGGAGAAGTAAAATTTCAAGTACAAGCAGTGAAATGATCAACATCGAGTGCTACACAAGTTTTAGGTGGGCGACAAAGTTTGGTTGCATTTGTAGAAAGAATGCATTACCAGAGCCCATCGGAAGCTCAAACCACTTCGATATGGTCCTTACACCATTACCAACATTGTGGGAGACAATGCTTTTGAGCTCAGCATTCCCCCATTCCTTGGCCTGCACTCATTATTCAATGTGGACTGCCTTCAACCATACTTCCCACCATTAATGGACAAATTAGACATTGCAGAACAACTCACACCAACAGAGTTAAAACTAGACTGCATGGAACAAGACACAACTAATCAGATTATGGACACACAGGTCAAGAACAATCACCAACAAAAGATTCAACTATATTGAGTTGTCAAAGCTATCCAACTCCTGCACCAAGGCAAGTGGCTCACCAGGGACCAAGTTCAACAGAAGTTTCCCCATCTCATGGAGGCACTCAATGCAATGGGGACCATTTCTTCCTAAGGGGGGAGGATTGGTCTAGGTTGATGTTGGTGGTCACCTACCTATTCCACTTAGACCCCCACCAATTTCTTTTTCAGTTTTTCAATTTCCTTAATTGTAGCACAGTTTACTATTTTTGGAAATTTTTTGGGTCTTGAATTTCCGGAGTCGTTTTGAGGCCCTAAATGACGTGTTTTTGGAAAACCAGGGCTAACATGTGTCATTAACTAATTTTGGTCACTCAAAAGTTGTAGTCCTTGAATATATCTTTCTAACGAGGTATTGTGCACATCAAATGGAGATCGTATGCCAAAGTTATGACCTCGGGAATTTGATGTACCAATTTACCCAAACGAGGCCCATAGTTTTGGTGCTTCATCTCCTAGGGTTAGTTTTTTGGATGTTTAGGGTTATCCATTATTTCTAAATAATAAATAGGCCCCTTGAGCCTAATTTTAACATAGTTCAGAAGCATTTAGCCACCACATCTCTTCTCAGAGATAAGCTACCATCGCTCGAGCTAGCCTTATTTCCATTCTGTTTGTAAGCATATTTCAGTATTTGATATTAATGAAATGAAGTGTTACTTTTGCAGCAACTTTGTATTTATGGTTATATCTATAATTTTTTGCTTTCATGTTTAAGTTCAAATTAGTGGTATCAAAGCGGTCTGCTCTTTCTCTTTTTTTCTTTGCATGTCCCAAATGAGATCAGGATATAAGGGGTGAGGGCTCGAACTGGTCAAACCTTTGCAAGACCAGCCTTGCAAATCCGAACGGCCTCCCATGGCGGAAGAGAAGAAATATCAGGGGATAGGAGATCCTTTCAAAATCTTGCTCAGAGAAGCCCTTGAGTGACAAAGGAGTGTGATGATGGACAACTTTTCCCAACTCCTTTAGTTGCTACCTAAAGGCAACGCATCTCCTTCCAGCAGCTACTCTGGAAGCACCACACCCTTTAAGGTATAAGTTAACTTTAACATCCCCACATTTGAAGGTCATATAGATGTAGACGCCGTAGATAAATGGTTAAATCAGCTAGAAGAATATTTTTTTGTCATGATTTTTCCAGCCAGGAAAAGATTGCTTTTGCACTTCTCAAAGTTACCCCCCATGTCAAGAACTGGTGGGAAACCTATTTTGAGGAGGATGAAAGTACACCCTCACTATTTTCAGCCACACCCACTTGGAATTCATTCTGGGATGCCATCATGGAGCAGTACTACCCTTTTGAGAGCTATGAGGATAAATACATAAAGTGGACCATGCTGTGGTAGGGAATTGACCAAGACATGCCAGAGTTTACCAATGTTTTTCATACTCTTCGCACAAAGTTGGGTATTAAGGACTTTGAGCAGCATTTCATACTCAAGTACCACTAATGTATACATAGGTACACCTAGGACAAGATGGAGTTCTTGGACATCTCCTCACTTGGCAGGGCGTACCGATACATCGTCAAGATTGAGCAGAAGTTTAAACAGAAAAAGCGAGACTTTGGATATATGAATCTGAAGCAAGGGAAAGGCGCCCCCAAACCATAGAACAAAGGACAAAGCCAAGGTAGGGTGACCCAAGACAACCCATCAATGCTGCAAGAAAAGAACAAAACCACGAAGTCAAAGAAGGACACAGGAAAGTGGTGTGAGTTCCATAAGAGCCCCACTTAAAACACAAGTGAGTGTCGGGCCAAGCAGTCCCTCGTGGCCGAGCTAAAGGTTTGAAAATCATATGCATGTTCCAACTCTGAGTTAGAACCTGACAAGAGGAATGACAAAGGGAAGTAGATTATTGATGTGGAGCCCAGCGCCACTTTTGCCACCACCAAGATCTAGAGGAGGGGGAGCGTCTCTTCCACTCACAAATATGGGTGAAGGGTTCATTATTGCAATTCATTATCAATAATGGGGCCAAAATAACCTCATTTTAGTAGAGGTCATGAAGCAATTGGGTCTACTGACCACACCACACCACACCTGCACTCATACAACATCGGGTGGCTTCACTAAGGACGATATCTTCGAGTCAACCAACAGTGTCGCCTTCCCTACAGCATCAAGCCCTTCACACATGAGGTATTGTGTGATGTTGCTCTTCTTGAAGTTTGCGATGTATTATTAGGATAATCATACTTGTGGAAGTGGCATGTTGTATATCAATTTAGACCTCTCTTTGTTATTATTTCTTTCGTTAATATGTTATACAGGATATCGGAGGTAGCCCTGACTACTACCATCTCTTTGATCTCTGATAAGAAATGAAGTAAGAGCATCTCCAAGACTAGTAAATTTGCTTTCTTTCTAACTCTCTCTCAAATTAAGGAGAAGATCGTAGCCACATACATGGCCCCCAAGGAGAGTTCCTCCACGCAACAGAAGCAGGTGGATACGGTCATGGAAGAATACAGAGACATCTTCTCCTCACCCACAGGGGTACCCTTGCACTATCAGGTCAAGAATCCACGAACTTGGGATGAGATTCTTCCCTATGTGCAACATAGTTATAACAAGGCTCTCCATAGCTCGACTAGTCGCAGTCCCTTTCAAGTGGGTCTAGGATTTCAACCATTGTTTTTTTATTGATGTTGCCATGCCTCATACGACTACACAGACAGAATCCACACATGTGTTGTCTGAGGCTAATAAAGTAACCAGACTTGTTGAACGCATCTAGCACATTTACCAGCAAGTTCATGACATCTTGGAGAAGTCAAATTCCAAGTACAAGCAGCGACATGATAAACATTATGTGCCACACAAGTTTTAGGTGGGCGACAAAGTTTAGTTGCTTTTGCAGAAAGAATGCCTTACTGGAGCCCATTGGAAGCTCAAACCACTCTGATATGGTCCTTACACAATTACCAAGGTTGTGGGAGACAATTATTTTGAGCTCAAAATTCCCCTATTCCTTGGCCTACACCCAATGTTTAATGTGGACCACCTTCGACCATACTTCCCACCATTACTGGACACATCAGACATTGTAGAACAACTCACACCGACATAGTTAAACTCAAACTGCATGGAACATGCCACAAATGATCGGATTATGGACTCACATGTCAAGGACACTCGCCAGTAGAAGATTCAACTATATTGTGTTGTCAAAACTAGCCAACTCCTGCACCAAGGCAAGTGGCTCACCAGGGACCAAGTTTAACAGAAGTTTCCCCATCTCATGGAGGCACTCAATGCAATGTGGACCATTAATTCCTAAGGGGGGAGGATTGATCCAAATGGATGTTGGTGGCCACCTACCTAATCCACTTGGACCCCCACCATTGTCTCTTTCAGTTTTTTAGTTTCTTTAATTGTAGCATAATTTACTATTGTTGGCAATTTTTCGGGTCTTGAACTTCTGGAGATGTTTTGAGGCCCTAAACAATGTTTTTGGGAAAAATTGGGGCCAACATGTGGCATAGACCAATTTTAGTCAATTGAAAGTCGTATTCCTTGGATAGATATTTCTAACGAGGTATTGTGCGCATCAAATGGAGATCGTATGCCAAAGTTACCACCCTAGGAATTTGATGTACCAATTTACCCAAACGAGGCCCATAGTTTTGGCGATTCATCTCCTAGGGTTAGATTTTTTATGTTTAGGGTTTTCCATTGTTTCTTAGTAATAAATAGGCATCTGAGCCTCATTGTAACACAGTTCAGAGGCATGTAGTTACCACATCTATTCTCAGATATAAGCTACCATCGCCCGAGCTAGTCTTATTTCCATTATGTTTGTAAGCATATTTCAGTATTTGATATTAATTAAATGAAGGGTTATTTCTGTTGCATCTCTATATTTATGATTATATTTGTAATTTGTTTCGTTCCTGTTTAAGTTTGAATCACTCTATCATCAAACAACTACCAAACCATAAAGAACAGTGAGACAATATGATACAGGATGTAGGTGATCAACTAGGGGAAAAAACCTCTCCAATTGAGAGCAAAACCCACCAGAATTATATCTCCTCTTATAGATCTTCAATTGAGAAATTCCAAGCACTTTGACATTTGACCAAGACCCTCCAAGACCAAGTAACACCTTGCTTCCAGAAACTTTTGCAATCCTTTATTCCAACAAATTATTTTGTAACTTCGACCTGCAAAACAGATTCTTCTACAACTTCGACCTACCCAGCATATTCTTTGACAACTTCAGCCTACCTCGCAAATTCTTCTGCAACTTCAACTTCTCTAGCGATTCACAATTTTTAACTTTCACAACTTTAACCTAACTGCAACTTCACGGCTTCGATACAACTTCGATGCAGCTTCATAGCTTCGATGTAGATTCACAACTTCAATGCTGCTTCACAGCTTTAATGTTGCTTCACAGCTTCAATGCAGCTTCACAACTTCAATACAGCTTCACAACTTCGATGTTTCTTCACAACTTTGATGCAACTTCACTACTTGGGTGCTTCGATGCAGCTTCACAGCTTTGATGCATCTTCATAATTTTGTCTAGCCTAATAACTATAGAAACCCTAACATAAGAGATAGAGAGGGAGGCCCAAAACTTCGATCTTGTTCTTCTTCTTCTTCTTTGTCCTTTTCTAACTTCTATATTGAGGATATAAAACTTGCTTGAGTGAGTGTTCAAATGAGGTCGAGTTCCTTCTTATTTATAGGCTTGTGAGGGGTACGGATTGCTATCTTTAGGCCAACTTGATCTTTGCACCATGACAAGGTCTTGGAGGGTCCTTTGACTCTAGTTTGACTCAATAATTTTTTGTTTCTAACATGCCCAAATGGATCTTCAATGCATGACAATGGTTCAATTGAATTTATGACAAACCTAGAAGCAGGCAGTGGGTGCTTGACCTATAAAATAAATTTACTTGAGCTTGAAACCCATGCCTCAAGAATAACAATAATAAATTTATTTTCTTCATTACATTAAATACATAAAATCATGATTACATATGTCATTCTAAAGACCGAACCTATTTACATATTTCAACACTCCCTCTTAACTGGGGAGGTGTTCATAATCCATAGAAGGTACTTAGACATTTTCAATCTGAAGAATTCTCATAAGAAGAGTTGGATTGGTAACCCATTTATTTAGTATCATGTTATCCAAAATTTTCACAAAGCAATGCCTTGACTAACAAATCTATCTCTCCACAAGATTAGATAACAATGATGGTGAGACCAATGATTTATAGACACCATCATCATTGTCTCTCACAGAACATACCCACCTGGGTGTTCACAGTGTATGTCCTTCCAAGACTATTCTTATCTTAGATTCCCAATCCTCAAAGAATATCGGTCCTCTATGACTACTCTTATCTTGGATACCCTGCCACATCCTCAAATGGTATCAGATGCCAGATGCTTACCCAATCCTCCATTCATTCTTCCCAAAGTGAAGAGAATAATGATGTGTCTATCTCTCCCTATCAACTAGGGAGAATATACCTATTCCTATAAAGGAATGTACCCATTCATATAAAAGGAATGTACCCAAGATCCCTCTTATTTAGGGACTTGTCCAAGATCCCTCTTAACCAGGGACTTTCTTCCAACAACTTTATATTTCTAGGTGGAGATCATGGGACCTTCAGCTACTTGTATATCTCCTTCTTTTGTTGTCATGAAATTCATCTTCAAAAATTATGGAGCCTTCTTCTTTTCATAGGGCACATGCCATCCATAACTTTCCTCGAGTTATTCATGTCATACCTCTTCTTATTGGAAAGTGATCTTCTATTACACATCTAGCTTTCCTTCATACAACTACCTCTTCCACATCATGTTTCCTTAATGATATTCCATCCACCACATGAGTGCTAGTTGTAGGTGACATCTACAACACCTTTTTAGTAGCCTCGCATTAACCCATCTAGATGTTGTTCAAAAATATAAAAAATTAACATCAAATCAAAATTACCTTTTGTGATGGCCTTTCATTTGCTTGCTCGCAACATCAACATCCTGCATATTTATAAAAATATCTCCAATACTTCATATGTTAAGGGTCTCCCTTCTTTATAGACCTTATCAGGGTCTCTATACCTTCTTCATGGATATTTCATACCAATTCCTTCTAGTCATTAGATTTTGATTCCTTTTCTTATGTGACCATAATTGCATCTTTCAGGATCTCTTCTTTCTTTCTTCACATATTGTTCCCCGAGAGCATCCATCCATAGTTCCTCCATCTTTTTCAACCACCTCATATTCCATATGGGGACATATTATGTTGATTTCATCTTGTCAATATGCGAACCATGCCTTCATGCATCTTTTCCCAAGTAAGATATCCCTTTTATTCAATCATGCTAATGAGGTAAAGCATTTACTGATGTTATCTACAACTATGTGATGACATGACTTATTCTAACAAATGCATACATACCTCTTTTCTTTTGTTGGTCATCTAAACTTCCTTCAACAACTTCCTTTCCTTGCTTGAAATTTCTTTAATCGTGTCACTTTGTTTTTTCATCATACCATCATATTTCCTAAACCATGAATCCCATACAAGATGGAATTCTCAACGAGACACTTTCTTTTTCCAAGAGAGGTGAATCTTCTAATTAAGATTCCAACTGAGGATCTTGATTATCCTCATTCAATAAATGCTCCTTTATTATAAAGATGGTGTATTATGATTCCTTCTATCATGCTAGATGACTTTCATTTCCCATAAGTACTACTCATTCTTTCAATAAGGTTACTAAGAGCAACTTCCTTTTCTTGCTACAACTATGTAGACTCTTACTTCAACTATCCTTTCAAGCTTTTATAATGATGTCATGCGCTCTTGCTTTAATCACATGCTTCTAGTATGATGCCATTTTCTACTAAGATGCATCTCATCATAATGCTTCTTATCTTGACTACCATGGTAGAGGTTTTCTCACCTCCCACTTCTCCTTGCCATGCATTGGAGAAACCCTAATAGTGAATATCTATCCCTTTTGATTTCTTCTCATCAAGTTCTTCCACTTCTTCAATGATATGAGCTTCATTTTTTTCTTTCCTCTTGTAGTCCTTCTCAAATTTCATACAATCTCTTTTGTAATTCCTATAGTATTGGATCTTTGACATATTGATCTTCTTCTTTCTCTAAGCACTGAATTTTCCAAACTTTCATTTTCCCTTAGCCATGGTAGAAAATGCTTGAACTTGTTCACTTGGCCCCACATTACTCTTTGATTTTAACCTAGTTTCTTCAATCTTATACAATGACCAGAGTTCACTGAATGGGGTTTCTTTCTTCTTTTCATATATGCTTTCATTTTATACAACTCGATTCTAAATATATGACTTCTCTAGCAGTGCCTATGAAGAAAAATTCGACTAACTTCTCGTAGATTTTTTTTTGTCTCTAACTTTGTTACATATAGAATGATGGGATCCTTGATGGATTTTGTAAGAATCCTTTGAGCCCTTATTTCTCCTTTCATGTATTCATCTCAAGCTTGAGCTTCTTCCTTTGGAGGTTTAGTGATAAAACCCTCAACATGCTCAACGACTTTATTTTTTATGAGGATTAAATCTATCCTCTTCTTCCATGCAAGAAAGTTTGATGACCCAACCAATTTGTTGTTTTCCTAACACAATGAAGTCATCTTGAAATATTCAAATATAGATATAAAAATACTTACTTGTCAAGTGAAGATACTCCTAGATGATGAGATATCCAATTTGATGCCTTCTTGATTTTAATGATGTTGTAGATAATAGATGATGTTTTCTTAGTGAAGATGTCTTCCTTCAAAAGTGATCCTTGGCTCAAAGGGACATCTCATTGATTCCTTGATGATGATGAAAATGTTTTTGCCTTCTTTTCTTCCTTCAATTCAATGTTATTTAAACTTGTTTCACAACCTCAAATTTTGGCCCTTCTTCAGAATTTTGACTTGTTGTAGTAGTTCTGCAATTTTGGCCTTTTATGTAGTAACGCTAGTTCACACATGTGGCTATAAGATGGACAAATTTTCCTCCTTTCGACTTTGCTTCACTTAACTTTTTTTTCTTGTCATTTTGGCTTGCAAAGGAGACCTTTCTTGGCACAAAACTTGACCCTTGATGGTGGTTGCAATTCGATACTTGTTGTTGCATAAGGATGTCCTAAGACTTCACAAGTGTGGAGAATATAGCCCAAAAAACATATCCAAAAGTGCTTAGTTCTTCCTTCCTTGTGATAATAATTGTAGAATGTGTGAGTTTCCCAAGAATGCTTCAAGTGTGGAACCCTTCTTTAGATGAGCTAGGGTTTCGAGGTCTTCTTTGATGCTCCTTAATTATTTACTTCAATATGATGAGAGGGTTAGCCCTTCTTGATGGTTGATGCTCTTGATGTTTTGAGGATGATCTCTCTATGCTTTGACCCTTGAGTATCTTTTTTTGTGTTGCCCTTCCTTGATGTAGTCACCTTTGGCTCTAATTCCATGTTGAGAAATTTACGTGCAGCTAAAATTAGGTGATTTCTCGAACTTTTATAACCTCTTGTGATATATTTTTACTTAACTTTATTAAATTCTTCTTTATCTTTATTATTATTAGTTTTCTCTATCATCAAACAACTATCGAACCATAAAGAACAATGAGACAATAGGACACAAGATCTAGGCGATCACCTAGGGCCAAAGCCTCTCTAACTGAGAGGAAAACCCACTATAATTCTTTCTCTTCTTATAGATCTCCAATTGGAAAATTCCAAGACCTTTAACCCTTGACCAAGACCCTCCAAGACCAAGTCACACCTTGCTTCCAATAACTTCTGCAATCTTGACTTCCAGTAGCTTCTTTTTAACTTCGACCTACCCAGCAAATTATTCTGCAACTTTGACCTGCCCAGCAGATTCTTCGGCAACTTCAACCTACTAAGAAAATTCTACTGCAACCTCGACCTCTCCAACAGATTCATAGTTTCGACCTTTCATTGCTTTGACCTAGCTGAAACTTCATAGCTTCGATGCAACTTCATAACTTCGATGTAGCTTCACTGCAACTTTGATGCAGCTTCGTAGATTACATGTTGCTTCACAACTTCAATATAGCTTCACAGCTTCAATGTAGCTTCAATGCAACTTCACAACTTCTTTGCAGATTCAAAATTTCATCTAGCCTAGTAATTGTAGAAACCCTAACAAAAGAGAGAGAGATGGAGGCCCAAAACTTTGATCTTCTTCTTCTTCTTCTTCTTCTTTGTGCTTTTCTAGCTTCTATCTTGAGGAGATCAAACTTTCTGGGAGTGAGTGTCCAAATGAGGTTGAGTTCCTTATTATTTATAGGCTTGTGTGGGGTACAAATCACTGTCTTTAGGCCAACTTGATCTTTGCACCGTAACGAACTCTTGGAGGATATTTTGACTTTACTTTGACTCAATAATTTTTTCTTTACAATTTATAACATGCCCAAATAGGTCTACAATGCATGACAATGACTCAATTAACTTTATGACTAACCTAGAAGCACTCAATGGGTGTTTGACCTATAAAAAAAAATTCCCTGAACATGAAACCCATGTCTCAAGAATAATAATAAGAAATTTACTTTCTTCATTACATCAAATACATAAAATCATGATTACATATGTCATTATGAAGACCGAACATAGTTACATATTTCAACACAATCAATGTGAGGATTTTATGAGTATAGACCATAATGAAAATAGCTAATTCCAAAAGAAGATATTAGAAAAGAAGAAGAAGGTAAAGGGTGGTTACATCACGAGGGAAGTCACGAAATGGAAAGTTATAATCGAAAACAAAGTTTTTGATTTCCCTTAGAAAAACCCTCTTTATTCCTACATTTGAATCACCAAAACAAAGAAAAATACTCATGGATTTTACATAAAGATGAATGAATAGAATATTCAACACTATTTAGAATTTCACAAAACAAAATGCCATTACCTCTACTAAATAAATGGTTGGCGACTACCTCTGCCATAAGCATGGTTAATTTTGAGGCAAAGGCAAGGAAGATGAACCATATGGCCATAAACAAATGAGGCACCTTGCAAAGAAAGAATAGCGACAGACAACCCCAAGGGTTAGCTCAGTTGGTCAAATCAATGCCTCATCGTTCGGGAGGTCACAGGGTCCATTCTCCCTAAAGCCCTTGGGGTTAGGCCATGTTGTTGGCCGCAGGGCTAGATTCCCTTCGAGGTCGATCAGCCCAGATTTTTCCGTGGACGTAGTGGCCACCCGATGACCAAGGTGTTCGTGAACCACAGCTAAAAAAAAAAAATTAGCGATAGGCACACAACACATCAAGAATAAGTCGGAAGAATGAAGTCTACGGATTTCTTACCCTCTAGAAAGAATCGATGAAATCTCCATCATTGGATCCAGAAATTTAATTACCATTGTTGATAAATTATAGTATAGTGAGTCCAACCGACCACTTGTGGTAGTACGTGAATAAGAACTTGTGTGGCTTGCTTATGGCAATGCCATGTGGTGCGAATGGCCCAAGTAATACATAAATTTTATACGCATATACTTAAGGAAGTAGTCTCAAATGTAATGTAAAATTAATACAAGAAAATAATCGTGCTCCATATATTTAATAATTAAATCATGTCTTTATGATTAAGTGAAGGTTACAATGCCTATAGATATAGGTATAGAGGATATCCTTAAGGGGAATAGAACTGTAAAATAAAGAAAAGGTGCATTCATATATTGTGAACCCATGACATATCATATGTAATTCAAACATGAAGCTCACTTATGCAAATTTTTTTAAAAACCCTTATGAAGAGGCATGGGTAATGTGTACTAAAGGAATCCATGGTGTTATTCCAATATTGATTTTTTTAAAGCAATAACAATGGAAACTAAATTCCTCATTTCAGCTTAACTCAAAGAAAACAAATTGATGACGAGTAGTTATCAATTTTATATATAATATATATATATATATATATATATGGGTTTTTTTTTTGGGTAGGAAACTGAGGTACGCTATATATTTTTCCCTTATGGACAATCTCCATGTCACTATTGGGCCATCCATCACTGGCCTTCATTAAGAAGGATCCTTGGATAAAGGTATGTGGTATAGTTGAAGCCCATGTCCATTTTCCATTAGTGGGGTATTTATTTGTTGATGGTGCGAAGCTTGATAGCTCCATTTCCATACAGAGTATCAATATCATAAATTCCAAGTGATCAGGTGTGAAAACTTCCTTTAAAATCATTAAATTTTGAATCAAACAATAAGGCCCGATCTCTAACTTTGAATTTATTCTAATTTATGAACTTGTCATGCCATCAAGCTCTCTCATGTTGTGTTATTATTGTCTCATGTAGGACATTTTCACGAAGTTCACCGTACTCATTAATATGGACGAGTCTCTATTTATGTGCTTCGGATAAGTAAGTTATACTATTGTTCATGGGTTTGTATCTCTGTCTTTGTAGGCAAAAGAAATCTCTTTCCATATATCAATTCATATGGAGTATAGCTAATACTTGTCCTCCATGTTGTTCTGTAGGCGCACAGGGCTTCAAGAATCCAGTCTACCTAATCCTTGAGGTTTAATCTAACGACTTTTTTATAATTCCCTAAAAGATCCTATTTTTCCCTTCTACCTATCCATTGTCCAATGGATGGTATGGTATTGTAACCCTATAGTTGATCTTGTATGTGTCCATAACGTCCTTGACGAGTTTTAAAGTAAATTGTGTTCCTCCCTCAATGATGATTTCCCGTTGTATCCTTAATCTTGTGAAGATCTATTCATGAAGAAAATTTTCCATTACTTGCTTAGTTGCAACCAAGAATTCCTTGGCTTCCATCCATTTCATGACATAGTCTATACATACCAAGATATAAGAGTTATGAACAGAAGGAGGATTAATTGGTCCAACAAAATAAAGGGCCCATTTGTAGAAGGGTTCTAGTACCATATGTGGTCGCAACATCAAATCATATAATTTTATTGGTCTCCCATGCATCAACAATTATCACATATCTTTAAATATTGCTTCGCATCATGAAAGATTGTTGGTGAAGAGTGCCCTTTATGGAGTACTTTATATATGTTCCTCCTATCTGCAAAGTGGCCCCCACAAGGGCCATCATGGAAGGTCTTCAATATGTCACAGATTTCATCCTCTCGTACACACTATCGAATGGTGAGGTTTGGTAGAAGAGGCATCTGTTGGTCCAAGAGAATCTTTAGTTTTTCCTAATAATTTTTTGCTGCTCTTTTAAGAGATAGGTGATGAAAATTTTTACCTATAGCTAAGTAATTAACAATATCTACAAATCATGGTGAGTTAATATATACTGCAAAGATATGCTCATCAATAAAAGAATCTTCTACATGTGGCCCATTTCCATTTGTTGTGAGTCTAGAAAGAAAGTATTCCTGAACTTTTTTTATTACAAGGACGTGACTATAATTGAGTTTTTTGGTTATTTTGAAATTCTAGTTCCATTATTTAATTCCAAATTTAATGAAATATGTGTTCCTAGTTTTTTTAATATGGTTATGTCAAATTCTTGCAATAATAACAACCATCTAGTTACCCTACCATTGGAGATTGGTTATTCATTAAGTATTTTATGGAAGCATGGCTAGTGTGTAAAATCATGGGATAACCTATTATGTAATGTCAAAATTTATTAATAGCATGTATAACTACAAGAAACTTGTTCTTTGTTAACGTATAATTAAGTTATGTGGGAGAGAGATTTTTTTGGTAAAGGATATTATGTATGCAATATTCTCTTTCTTGTTGCCCTAAGACAATGCCAATGGTAGTGTCTAATGCATATATAGATATATGAAATGGGAGGGACCAATTAAGTCCTCTCAGAATATAAGCCTTCGATACTCTGGATTTTATTTCTTCAAAGGCATGATGGTAGCTCTTTGTCCACACAAATTCAACATTTTTATCAGGAAAAGTGTTAACACTGGAAAATCACACACCTGTTAGTAAAATCCAGAAGACATTAAAAGTGTCTAGCAAAATGCACAGGTGGACATTTTTCCAGCCGAATACATAATAAAGATTCAAAAATCAAATGTTCTCCTAAGGTCCAAAGCTTATAAAGGAAATCAATTAAGACCTCAAGTATATTTCTTCGATAAACGTGCATGCGACATATCATCAAGAAGCCATGTGGTTTCCAAAAAGGTGACTCAGCAATTCGTGACCACTCTACACACTTGGAGACGATTTCTTGATACGGGATCGACCTAGTACAGTCGAATTCGAGTCACCTTGGAGAAGTGTGGCCCTTAATGGAATTCTCTTGTCCTACTCATGTGTCTTTATCATACATGTACCAAGAGAGGGAAGAGGGATTCAAAAAACTCTATATAAATAGGACATGGGAGAGCCAAAAAGAGGAGACATTGTTATGTTGGCCAAATTGCTTCTAAGGAACCCAACATCTTAATGAGTGAAGAGTAATCTACCCTTTGGAGAGTCTTCACACTTCCTTGAGAGAGAGGACAAATTTGCAAAGAGATTGAGGAAAAGAAACATCATTGTTGAGGATTTTTGAGCTCCCTAGCTCAAGGAATTCTCTTCAAGTGTTTTAGTATTCTAATTGTATTCAACCTATACGAACAACAATCAATAAAGGGACATTTTTCCATATATTAGTGATGTGTTTTCTCCATTTGAGCATTGTTATGTTCATGCACCTCTTTGTTTAAGTTTATGTTTATGTATGCATTGTATCCACTATTTACAATGTTGTGTTTATTTAAGTCTATCCACTAACATCACCAATTTTGACTGTGATCCTTTGCAGGAAACAATCCACTGCTAAGGGGGTATTTTTTGGTACACTTGTGCTCCAAAAACACTACAACAGGAATACCAACCATATTGACCTCTTTTCATTAATCTAGAGATTGTTTGTAGGACCTCATCTCTGAACAAACATCCTTCAAGGCACTCCTCACCTCCCTGGATTTTTTACAGTCCCCCTGGATCTGTTCTGAGCCCATGGAAGTGAAGAATTTTTAGAATTTTCTTGCCCGCACTCTTTTATCTTTGACAAACACGAAACACATCTCTGTGTTGGCGAAAACCGCGAAGTGCACGTTTGTTTCTACAAAACACATGCGGCAGACAAAAAATCAACAAAAAAGCTTTGTATTTTTCAGTTTTCTTACGTGATCGGAAACCTCTAGTGAATTGCCTTCACCTTTGTATTATGTGTTTTCTATTCAGTACCCCTAGTTGCTTGAAGGAACCATAATTCATCAAGAAATTGGATTTTTATTTTTATTTGCAACAAATACCCACATAGCTTAATTACGAAGGAAAGTAAGTGACCATAATCCACATATGTTTTCAAACTATTTCACTTAATTTTTTGCAAATCATATTAGCTTAATTATTAAGGCAAGTAAGTGGCCCATTATCCACGAATCTTACTACTAACCAAAGCAATTTTTTTTGGGACTAGGAGCAAATGTTAGTAGAGAAAGTGAGTAATCCTTGCTTCCCTTGTGTCTCTTAGATGAACCTACGATTTCCTATGAAAACCTTCTTGAAAATATTTGAATTTCCATCTCCCTTATTAAACTCCACATAGTTTAATAGGAAAAAGTAAGTGGCCCATAATCCACAAACAAATTTATTTTTCCATGCAAGGAACAACCAACACCTAGTGTAATTAAAAGGATATTGAAAAGGATCATCGCATATCCAAATCTTACCACACTTGTATGTTCACTTGCATCACACACTAAGCCTCCATACACTTTGTACTCAAAGACCATCCATCTTTTGGATCTTTGGTTACTTAGTCTATTTTGGCTTACCAAGTCACCCCATAAGTGAAATAAGCCTCTTTAAAAACAACCATAACTTGAACAAAATAAGTTTCCCCACAGGGGCCACCAAAAAATTTATATTTCAGGTTAGGACCATTGGGGTTAGGCATCCCATAAGCCATCATGGTCATTCTTCACCATTGAAACATAGTTGTTGACTTTCTAGGGAGCTTAAAAATCCTTCAACAATCCCACAGAAAATAAAACCTGAGCATGGCAGAGACCTAATTCAGAGAGAGTTCGGCTTAGGCGCAGTGCGTGCGGTACTCTTTGGGGCTACCTGACCCATCTAGTGCTCGATACTGGTAACTGATTACCAAGAAGCTAAAGACTCGTACACTCACATGGGATGAAGGTACCTAGTGACCAAATCTAGGGCATCCTTCCCTATATTGTTAGGTGTGGAGCCTGATTATCTTCTTTATTCAAAGGTATCACCACATTGGACCCCAGTTCGTAATGGGGCGGCAACGCCACCCGTTTTTGTGCACCACCAAAGCGGCATTCTTTATAGCCTCCCCTTGGAGGAGGATTGGGGGCAACGCCCCCGAAACTAAAAATAGATATAAAATTGCCTTGTAAAATGTTGTAATTTTGTAGTCAATCTAGGTCGTTCATTAGGCAGAACTCTGACAGTAAAAGTTATATTTAATTTAGGGTTCTTTTCCCTAGAAGGAAACCCCTCGCTATATATGAGGGAATTGTATTGCGACTATGGAGATGTGTATTCTAAGTGAGAAAGAGAAAGGATAGTGTGTAAGAGCAAAGAGGGAATTACAGTGGATCTGTTGTAGGTTCTATCTCTTCATTTTGCTAGATAATATAAAAGGAAGGACTAGTTGTTTCTCCGTGGACGTAGCCCAAATTGGGTGAACCACGTATATCTGTGTCTCTCTTTTTTTATGTGTTTTATGTGTTTATATTTCTGAAATATTTTATGTGTTCCATTACTCTGTAATATATAATTTTCTAACATATAGGTGACAGTGCAAGCAGCACTTGACCCTCATTACCATTACCTTGGTTGACTCCTCAGTTGTTGGAAGGCATTGCCAGTTCTTTTGGGACATTTCCCCAGGACCCATCAAAGATTATCTCCGCAAGGCCCAGTTACTTTGAGAGTGGACATGACGATTAGATCTTCATAGGACTATTTATCATACACAACAAACAAAAACCCCTTTTTTGTTTGCTTAGTCACATAGTTTAATTAAAGGAAAATAAACCATTGATATTTTCACTTTGTTGTATGTATGTGATCCAATTGTATTGATATATATCTTCGTCCATCACCAAAACCAAAGTAGCACACAATCTAAATCGACACCATAGGGCACCCCACGGCTCCCCATCGATCTAGGCTTTTTTTAAACCTCCCCCCATTGCCAGGAGGTGTACCATGACTCCCACAGTTTAGGCAGAGAGGACATCATTCAACCACCCATTAGGGGAATTTTGAGGTCTAAAATGGCCTCCTAAGAAAAATGTACAACCAAAATAAACTTGATAATAACCAATAGGATTCAAGATGATTATGTCAACAATGGGGGATGATTCACCATTTTTGGAGTAAAAAAGTAAAAAGATTATAAAATAATAAAACTAGTTTTTCAACTCGTATTTTCAAGTTATCTCCCTAAGGTTTTACTCAAATTTCAAGTCGGAGTACTCGTTGGATGCAAAATTTAATTCCTCATCTAAGGAATACCCATGTTGCTTACTTTTGATGGACCCTACTACAAAAAAATGAGAAATACATGAAAAATGTGATTGCAATTCACGTTTTTTCATGTAGTAGGGTCCATCAAAAGTAAGCAACATGGGTACTTCTTAGATGAGGAATCAAATTTTTCATCCAACGAGTGTTTCTACTCAAAATTTTAGTAAACCCATAGGGAGATAAGTTGAAAATATAGTTTTTTATTTTTTCCCTCTAAAATTTGATGATGTAGTCTAATATTATTTTATTATTTCCACTATTATTTTATAATTTCCTTAGGAGGCCCATTTTAGACCCCAAAAGTCCCCTAATGATTATTGGATCTTCCTTTATTGGTGCAATTTTGCTTGGAACTCCTCCTCATCAAGGTACACCCTTCACCACTCTTGAAGGATCCCCGCACACTACCCCCTTTGGGACTGCACACACTTCTCCTCCAGGAAGTCCCCGAGCTACCCATCAGGTTTATCCTCCCGTGACATCCCCATAGAGGACTCCACTACATATAGTTGTCCAAAATTGCTTTGTGATGACAAGTAATGCATAGATCCCATTTTTAGCTTCATTAAATCTCCCACATTTAAGAAAGCTCACAAATGACCCTATCGAACGTGGCCAAAATTGGTTAGCTATGCCCACAAAGCTCCCTTCAAATATTCCAAAATTTGAGGGAAAGCAAGGCGAAGACTCAAGGAACCACGTCATGACATTTCACCTGTGGTGTTCATCTAATAGTATCATAGAAGATACTATTAGATTAAGTCTATTTCAACGCACCCTAACAAGGCCCGCCGCGAAGTGGTATATAGACCAACCCTTTGTGTCTCACGAAACCTTTAGCTCATTAGCTAAAGCATTCCTTACTTTCTTCCAACTCCCAGATCGCCATGATTTGGGTTGGAACTTTTAACCAACTTCAAACAAACACAAGCTATGTACATCTTGGATGATATCCATGAATGGTGGAAATGTCACAAATTTTGCAAAACAGATATTGAAGATAAAGTCCTCATGGACATTTTCTTGAGATCCCTCACCTCCGAAATCTCAAAATATGTGGCTAAAACATTCCCACAAATGAGGAAGAAGCCATCAGTAAAGCCCAACAATTAGAGCTGATCTACAACTACTTAGGGTACATTTACCACGTACTCCAAAATGCCCCGCACCTACAATCTTAATGAGAAATAGCAGGCGCATCCAATATTGCTGATAGATTAACTGGGGCCCTATCCCAAAGACATCACAACAATAGTTTCCAATACCCTACGTATCCAATGAATGGCCCATCTTATGATGCTACACCACCAATACAAAATACATGGTATTATAATGGTCAGCTTGCACCTATGCAAAATATAGGCAATAGGGTTAACTAGCACCAACACCCGCAAGGAGGCTCATGTCATCTCCCACAAGGAACTCAATTCTCCTCCTAGGGTACAAATAAAACATTTTCTCCCTCAAACAAATATGTTAACCAGGGACAAGAGAACCAATATTCTCCTTTCCCAACACTACAACAGAATATCCCACCAAAAAAAAACAATGCATGGGAAAAGCTAGTGCAACCATCTCTCGCTTCACCGCATCAATGAGAAGAATAGCCGAATTTCGTTAATCCTTCTAACAGTGCTAGGAAAAAAATGAAAAATAAGCCAAATGGAGAGCTTGAACGATGAGGTATCAATCAACAGCAACCCCAAAGGGAAATGGGAAGGGATAACCCCAACCAGAACCAAAACTAGGGTACGACCAATAACAACTCCCAGAAACAAGGCAAGAAATCTAGCCTTCGAACTAATCATGCATGCGCCATATGCGGGGAGTACTGCCATTATACCCATTACTATCCCAAACTTCCAGATTAAAAAGGATACAAGACAGTAAGGGAGGAAGTGGCCAACTAACTGTAGTCATGCAAGAGCCTTTTCCCTATAAGGGAATTGTTAACACACAACAACAAACCTCACAAACTCACCCATCTAGAGGGAACCTCAACAAAACTCCTAACCATGATATCTTCATGACAGGTGTTATCACCAAAATAGGTCCCTAATACGCTGTTGATCATACTATCTCAGTGTAACTATTTCAAACCAATCTTTTAGCTAAGGCTTAGCCTCCTCAGCCTGAGAGGGCTCTCTCAAAGGTTTAATGATTTTGATTAAAGATATGGATAGATGGCTAACTCTATGGTTTGTAATTGTATATACTTATAGGTTGAAAGATGAAGGCTGGCTACCATTGGGCTATGGAGTCAAAGTATGTTTCAGTTCCATAGCAAGATCAGCTTAACATGAAGCCAGGGCATAGAGAATTTTTATGCATCAACAAAACAAAGATACAATGCAGGGAAACACAGTTTATAAATACATGAAGGAAGTTAGAGCATCATTGATGAGTTCTGAGTAACATGTATTCATACCACTGCAAATAAGTGAAAGAGGAAAGCCATGAGACAATAGGACATTAAAAACTCTCTTTTAATCCTGAGTAGTGAAGCCCAAAACATTCTACCTAGCATGGAAGTCAAGGCATTATAGAGTTCAAGTGCAGAAATGCAAATATAAAATAGTGAAACACAGTTAGTTTATCTATGAAGGAAGTTAGAGCATCATTGATGAGTTCTGAGTATCATAAGTAAACACCATTGCAATGTAAGTATGGGAAGATGCCATCAAAACAAGAACATACAAGAACTCTTCATGAATCTTGAGTTGTCTAAGTAAAAACTTTGCATTAGGTTTAAAATATACACAGTGTGCACATAGAGCAGTAGCTGAGCCAAAAAGTCTCCAACCCATTGCTAATTCGACCTCTTGCTTTATATATAGCATTTACAACATGTATTCCTTCAACCCTCATCAAGATAATTCGAATTTGCTATGAGTGACACCTATTCTAACCATAAAACAAACCATTAATTAGAGCTAGTTGTTAACTAGTAGTGCTAGTGACCTAATACAACTAGGAGTGTAACTCCTTATTATGATTACAACAATATTATCTAAACATTGAAAGCATTCTTTGACAGCTACAACCTCATGAGGTCGAATTTGATGAAGCCTCCCACGTTGTTACCTTACTGTTGATGATAAACCCTAGAAATTAGGGAACATGTTTCCCTGTTTTTAGGTTTAGGATCCTTGAAAATTGGCATGTGGGACAGAGCCTTTATCTTCTCATCCATGACATATTTTATGAAACTGAAGGAAATTTTTCTATTCCATGATGTCTAGAACAAAAACCTCTCTTGTTTTTTTAAAACACTTCTCCAGCTGTCCAGAATCTGTCCTTGAAAAACACGTGTAAAACAGGAAAAATATGTTCTCTGAAATTAGGGTTTCAAAGAAAGCTTAGTATCTCCCAACTGAAAACACTTATGAAGAAAGTGAGATAGCTTACTGTATCTGGAGAGTTGATTAATAGAAACCTCCTTCAAAATTCCAAAATACATTTTCTTGTTGCCATAAACTGATCTTGAAAAAGACTACTCAAACCAGAAGACAAAGCTTGACTTTCAGCAGTTTCGTGGCGCAAGTTTAACCATAAATTCCTCCCACCTCAGAACGAATTTGAAGAAACTAAAAGAGGTTTTTGTAGTTAAGTATGTTAGGAATAAAAACCTCTTTCAGTTTTTAAAATTGAGTTCTCAGCTGCTCAAGAACCCTTCTGGAAGTTGACTAGTAAAAACAAAAAATGTAGTCTTTTATGCTGAAACAAGTTGCTTCAAGGGTTTCGTAGCGCGCTACTAAAACTCCTAGTTCAGAATCCCCAATTTCGTAGTGCAGACAACGCAAATTCTAGGTTTTGCGGTATGAAAACTCCTAGAGTGAGTTTTGCACTACGGAAACCTTGACACAAGTTTGACACATGGAACTTATGTGTGATGTGGGACCACTGATAGGCAAGAACATAGTATTGAACCTATTTGACCATACCAAAAAGACTCTCTTTTAGATCTTAGACTCTAAAACAACCATGGAAAGACTAGACCAAGACTAACATCAATCCTTTGGAATCAAACTGATGTCAAAACACATGGTGAGGCTTCTAGGACATGGAATGAGGCTGTGAAACTTTTTTTTTGGAAAAGAGAATGACACTTATTTAGATGAGATGACTCAAAACCTATAAGACTATGACTAGAAACGAGGCAAACTTTCCAAAGCTTAGAAACAAAAATTTTAGGGTGATAACAGTAGGAGAGGACACCCTCTTACAAACAAGAAATCGAACTTATGAGGATCCCCTAGAGCCCAATCCGTCCACCTCGGCTATGACTATACCTACTGGACCATTGACCATTAAGCGACCTCCCATAGATGCCATGCCCAAAATGGTTAAAGGACCTTTACGGCATGCAGGGACCAATTCAAAAGTTGCTCATAGTTACAACCTAGATGATGAATTAGCTTAGTCGCCATTAGCTATGTCAACGCTTGAAGTCCTCTAGACGTGCCCAACCCAATGAAAATCCCTACTTTTCGCTTTAGGCGCAATCAACCCATCCGATTCCTACCTCACGGTATTTGACTTAGACAAAGCTACTCCACAGCTGTTGATCCAAAATGGATCTAGAATAGACTTTTAAATTTATGAATTTTCCTCACAGAGGAAAAATGAAAGTCAAATGATGCTCCTGGAAATAATCTCATTGTAGAGATCTCTTCATTCTGAATATAACGCAATTTGAATGGGCGAAAACATATTTCAGTTGAAGAAGTTATTGTAAAAATAAATTGCCCATTATCCTTCGAAAAGGAGGCATTTTCTTATTAAATGGGACTTAGGAGAAATAAAGGCTTTCTAAAGAAATCATATTAGAAAAATCCAGGGGAAGGACTTAACACAAGGGCGGAAAGACCCCCGATCAACGATCTCCGATATATCGGGTCAGAGGTGTTAGAGTCGGTCTAGTTATCCCTCCATCAGAGATCAAAGCTCTTTTTTGCATTTCATGTTTAGGTGTCCCATCAGTTTCGATTAGTTGCATTTCGTTAGGCATGCTATAACTCTAACGGAATGGTTTGTGTCACTCATTCCCCTCGTGCTTGGCACTGCTGGTTCCGGTCTATTCATAAAAACAAATCTTCAAAGGTCATTTACAGTCCTGTTTCAAATTTCTAGGTCATAACAATAGTTATCGGTCATTAGGTCTAGGGTTGAGTCAATCTTGTTTTGCAAAGTCTAAGAAGACCAACAAGCCAGAGGGATGTCCTCAATAGGTGGTTACTTCAATAATTTTCATCATCATACAGATAAATTAGGACTTCTCTTCAAAACTCTATTTTGAAGATAAGTCGTCATCTCATTTTTGTAAAAAATTCTCAAAAATTTCAGTTCTTGAATTGTCCAAGCGCAGCCTTGGTCTCCTTTTCCAGATCATATCACAGTTATCCCTGCAAAAAATTGTCAAAGAAAATCATTATTTCAACCAAATTTAAGGAGGAAACCAAAAAGGTCAGAAGTCTATTAATCCTGAAAAAGTGTCAACGACAAAACATTACAAAATGGGTTATGGACCAAGCAAAAATCAAAAGGGAGTCTTTATAAAGATATTTCACTACATTTTCAATTCATTATGCATGCCAAGAGTGAAGAACATCATTTCAAAGCGAATTTGTGAGTTTGTGAGGAAGTTAGAGCAGTTTCAGGGGCGCGCGACGCACTGGACTAGGCGCGCGGCGCACCACGCACAAAGCCGCAGTGTAAAAATACACGCGCGCGACGCATCAGAGGCGCGCGGCACGTTGGGTGAGGTGCGGGGCGCACTGGGTTTTAAGCCCGAAATTTGCTTGGAAAGGCATCAAATCGCCTCCTCTCCGCACAAATTTGCAGGTAGGCTCATATCCATTACTTGTGCTTGGCTTTTGAAAGGTTAATGTAATGGGTTCATGATATGTTTGCCTTAGAAATCCAAAAGGGAAAGCCCTCCTTTGTCAATGAAAAGTGTTGTAGGGTTTGAATGCAAAAAATTGCTGTAGGGTTCAAAAACAGAGTGTAACCAAGGTTGTGATTTTGTCCCCATTTCCCTTTGTTTCCCATTCCCAAATTCACCATTATTTTTCCCCATTAATTCCCTCATTAATCCTACACTATAATCCCTTAAATCCTAGTCCCTCACCTCTATTACAAAACACATTATCCCTACCTAACATCCCAAAACCCTAAAATCCAAGATTTTCATTTCCCTTTCCTTCCCTAATTCCCTTGTTTTTAATTCCAAATTCCCTAATTCCCTAATGTTTTCGCTTTCCTAATATTCCCTTGTGCATTTGTGTCCCCTTAGTCACAACATTTTTAGAGCAAAGAACAGTTTACAGTCAATTGTGCACACAGTTTATACATCAGCATATATATTCCAGCTATCTTGTTTTCAAAGTCACGTCAGAGACCGAGTCAGTCTATGAGCAGGAGTATGACAGTGATTCTACACCGGAGGTAAATGTGCCAAATGTGCCACGGAGGTATCACAAAGGTGGCAAAAGTGGTCAGCATGTCAGGGAGGAGCCTACTTCTTTGGCTCAATTGCAAGCTTGCCCACTTGCAATGGATTGTTTTCGGTGTCAATCATGTTTCCAATACTGTGAGATGATTTCACAAACTCATCATCATCGGGAACTAGTCCATTTATTTGTTCTACATTTACATGATGGTCATGTAAACCTTGCCAGAGTGAATTTCACCTTATCACCAGAGACTATTGCTCAGGCCACCGGGATACCAAATTTAGGGGAGGAATGGAGCAAATGCCAGCTGTTAGACAGATTCTACTATGAGCCATACATCAAACCCGGGTATATGAGACACTTGAGCACAGTTTTTCCTTTCAAATTCTTGAGGGATGAGTTTGCACCATTGATGAAACTCATCATTCGATATTTCAGTTGCGAGGGAAGATTCTCGCGTCTCTATGCGTACCATGTCCATTTGTTGATGCACTTCACGAGGGTACGTATGATGAACATCCTGTATTTCATGTGTCGCAACATAGAGAGGATGGTGATTTTGATACAAAGGAAGAGCCCAGCACATCAGCATAAGAGCATATATCATTACGCGTTGATCAAAATCATAGTGATGCATCAGTTGGCATAGTAGGGCATTACTTGGGAGGATTTCATCTCCCATGACTACTACTCAGCGCTACAGCCGCCTCCCGAGATAGTTCATGATGAGGGAGCGCCTTCACACCAGCCAGACATTGCTGAGACTGAGCATATAAGTGCTCCTCCATATGTGACATACCAACGAGGCCACAGGGCCTTATTTGCATCTACACGACGAGTACTATCTCCACCTAGGGTGGAAGGGGTCTCGTTGACTTCATCAGCACAGCGAGTATTATCTCCACATCATGTGGAAGGGGTCTTGCCTTCTTCTTCAGCACAGGTACAGATCCAGGATAGGGGCAAGAGGCCCATGTTTGATGAGGGTCCTTCAGGAGGTCGGGACACGAATATCATTGATCTTGATGCGAGCTCTCCTAGCTCGGAACTTAAGGAGATCATCCGAGAGCAAAGGGCTGAGAATGACTCGCTGCTAAAGAAATTGCAGATGGCTAAATGGGTGATCAACTACTTGGAGCAGCGCAACGAACAGCTAGAAGATGAACATACACTTTATGAGCTGCGGCAAATCCAGGAAGATCGAGAATTGGCCCGAAAGAGACCCGGTGATTTGACACCGATTGATCGAGAGTCTATGCTCATCCGGGTGAACACTCATTTGGAGAAATTGTTGGTGAAGGCAAACAGAGACAAGGACATGCTTCTCCATATGAAAACTCACTATTGGGCTTGTATGCATGTTTGCAAAGCAAAAATGAAGATCTTAAAGAGGCGATTGAGCAAAGCACTAAAACGGCAGAAAAAGCCCGAACCACTCCAAATTTTGGCCAAGGCTTCATTGGCAGGGCACAATACATGATAGAGGGTCTTCACTCCAAATTTGAGCAAATTCGGAGAAATTTTTGTCATTTTGAAAAGTTTGTCCTAAAAACAGGTTTTTTGGCTCAACGCGTAGCGCGTCGACGCACGCGCTTAATATTGGGACACTTGCTGGAGGAAAACTCTACATTTTTGGGTTTTTCATGATGAATTATACATGCTCAGCTATTACCAAAGCATTTCATTAAGTTCTGGGTGACCAAAAGGCTCAAAAACACCATGAAAATCACCTTTCTGCCACCTTTTGCAACAGCAAGAAGTACTTCCGAGAGAATGACATTTTGAGGGGGAAAATGAGCTCCAAATTGCAAAATTCCACTTGGGTTGGATAGCAGACATGCAGGGATTTCCAACAAGCCAACCTGAGCTTGATTTGGATGCCGGGAAGTGCCCCAAAAATAGGTTGAAAGGCACACGGTGCATAGGGCTCAGGCGCGCGGCGCACAGGGTTTTTTGGCAAAATTTTCATCTTCAGCTCAGGAAATGCAGCCAATTTGACCAGTTTT
>APFE031703970.1:3015-28062 GCA_000404065.3 Pinus taeda | reverse complement strand
AATATTTATAGTAGACATGCAACGGTAAAAAATTTAACATTGACTGAGTTAAATATTATATAATTAAAAATGGAACGTTATATGTTTCTAGAAATAATTAAAATAAGCAATTTATTAAACTATTTTTAATCTAGTTATTAAATTATTTTTACTTTTAATTATCTAATATTAATCACCACTAATGTTAATTAACAAACCATAAAAACACTAATACCTCTTCATAACTCTTATTTAAATAAGAAAATTCAACAATAATCAAAATTAAATTAATAAATAAAAGAGATAAAAGATGAATTAATTAAAAAAAAAAGGAAATCAAGAGAGAAAGATAAGATGTCCCATCCTCTTATGTCTTGTCTTATGAACAAAAATCATAAAATAATAAAAATAATTCTTTTGTGTTTTTTTGTTCGTCATGTTGTTTGAGTTTTTCAAAGAGTATATCAAGTTTGACATGTGGCTTGAGAAATTGCGACCAAGGGGCATATAATCCGTCAAAATCACCCAGGGATCGCACCTAGCTTGGCAACACCAACCCTTAACATGACTAGATTTTTGTCCATGAAGTTTCGAACCGGTGACCTTCACATCGCAAAGTGACTTAACAATACACCTCATCATCGTCTATTCTACGCCCTCTAGGCAATAAAACTTTTATGTCATTATTATAATTTTATTATTACTTTTTGTTGGGTAGTTAATGTAAAATTGACTTGGTCAAGTTACTAGTGGTTTTTGAGCTCCATATTTATGAGAACCCATGGTGTGGACCCATGGTATTCATGTTGAATATAACCTATTTAAAGGGGAAAATTAAACCAGCAAAATAATAATTGTAAATATAATTATAATTAAACCAATATAGATTCATCTTAACTCTCGATCTACCAAGCATTGAGAGGGATCAAATCTCCTAAGGTGCAAACCTTTTTTAGAGTGAAAATAGATTTGATCCCTCTAGGTGTTTGGTAAGATTCAGAGTTAAGATGGATCTAGTTTGGTTCATAATTAAATAAAAATTAGGTAATGTCCCTTTTAGATTCATAATCGATTTTATGTTTTGTTTTTTTTAAATGGTACCAATGGTCAATGTTATAATGTCAATTAATTGGTAGTTTAGCTCCAAAATAAAATGAAATTTAGACAACTTTGAAAAACACCTAAAAGCCAAGAATTAAGGAAAAACAAAATAGAAAGGTAAACAAACTTAAGTGTTGAGTTTTAGGGTTTCTCATAGTCATCATAGTTACTCTTTAATGGCATGGTCAAAAAATGTTTGAATTTTAACCCTAAAAGAAGGGTGATGTTGCATCACCTGCATTTCAATGTGTTTTTTCATGTATTCAGTAGTCCTGATAGTTAGTCGTTAATGTCATGATTGAAAAATGTTTGAATTTCAACCTTGAAAAAAAAAAGTGATGTTGCATCACCGCTTTGGCATTTCAGTGTGGTTTTTCATGTCTTTTGTAATCTAATATTTGATTTTTAATGCCATGGTTAAAAAAATGTAGGAATTTTAACCCTGAAAATAAGAAGAAGAAGAAGTGATCTGAAATTGGAGGAGAAATTCTCCTTCCTAAAATGTGATCATTCTCTTGACTCTTTGTAAGGAAAAATGGGTCTTATGACAAAATAGGTTTTCAAAAGATCTCTTCAATGACTATGAGTTATTTTTTCATGTAAACTTAAAACATAAGAAACATCTCATCATTTAACTCAAATAGGAATTCATGAAGCGAAGCAGCAAAGAATTTGGTTATGGATTTAACCCCTCGCGGGCTACATCTTCGAGCTTGCCAAGCTAGAACACTCCATATATTCAGTGAAAAAGAGTACATAATGTTTGTTGATAAAACAAGTGGCCAATTTCCCCTTCAAGGAATCATTCTCCTTCAAAGAACTCTTACTGTAAACATCATGACAACTTATAGTCAATAACGAAACCATCAACAACAAAAGTTGTCTCCTACAAAGACTCGGTACTCCATCTAAAAATAAGCGTACATGAGCAAACAATTACTTCAATTCCACATTGAAATACAAAAGAAAGCTTTCCTCAAAAATACATAGTGAGAAAAGAATAAATGAGTTGAACCCTACAAGTAATAGTTATTATAGTAAACATATGAAGGTAGGAAAACCCCTACAAGGCCTTCTCCATGCTAAAACACCTTCAAGAACTGCTCTAAAACATTGATTGATCCATACATCCATTGACAAGAACCTACAAAAAGTCTCTTCATATGTGCTCTAATCAACAAACGGAGGTCACCATTGGATGCAGAATGTCCAAAAACCCCTAGATAGACTCTTCTTGAGCTCAAAAAGGCCAAAACCTCTCCAAGTTATGGCTCTCTATCCTCTGAACCAAGTTCTTTTGCTATTCATCTTACAATTCATATAAACAATCTAATTGTCCTACAAATTCGCCTATTTTCTGCTGTAGAGGCGATAATTTTTCCCAGTGAAGGTGCAATTTTTTGGACACTTAATTTTCCCAATAACCCTTAAGTGTGGAAATTGAGGCCGCATCAGGTGCATATGGTCACGGTCTAGGCCTAACCGCCTACCCCCGCCGTCCTAGCCCCTTAAGCTTCAGGGTCATGGTCTTGTTGGTGTCCACAGGGCTGATGTTCGGGCCAATGGCCCCCCCTTACAACTGATCCCCTTACACCGATCTGTCGTGGTCATGTTCGAGACCATATGGCCTAGGGCTAGCCCCCTTACAAGTATCCTCCACTAGTTTCGCTCACCGCGATTCTATATAGGTGCATGCGACCAGGGCTAGGGCCAAACCCTAAGCCCTCTCTCCATTGGGCGCTAAACTCTAGTGTCGTCGAAGGTCATGTAGAAACATTGTGACTCGGGGCCGAGTTAAGGTCCCGAGCCCCATCCTCCTTGCGCCATGGTTATATGGTGTTGTGGTGCCTAGGGTTGGGGCTAGTAGCTTGACCTCTCCTCCCATATGCACATTTGATAAACTTTATAATAAAGTTTTTATTATTGAAAAATAATCAACACCATGAGGCATAGTGGTAAAGTATTGGAATTTTAGACTAGAGGTTGGGGGTTCGAGCCCTGCCTAGGATAGCTGACCCCTACCATAATTTTGGCCAATTGTGGGATGCCACTTGGCAACCTCTGGTTAAGCCACGTGGCACACCCTAATTGGTCCACCACACAAAAACATGAACCAATAAAAATGAGCTTATTCAACCAATACGAGGCTATCACTTGGAAAAACCTCATTGGTCTGTACCTACACAATGGGGTTGATGATGTCATACTTATAGTAGCCCAGTCAATTTCCCATTCAACAAACTTAATAATCTTTTAGTTGTTGAGCCAAACGATCAGAACGTGATAACTTGATCATACGATTTCAGATTTAGGTTGAAGGTAATTTAATCAACTAATAAAATATTGATAAAATAAACAACATACATATACACAAATCGGACATGGCAGAAAAGGCTTGAGAGCCTCACTGTATTATATTCCTCACACTCAATGTAATCTACAAAGAATGATAATAGTACAATTAAATACATGAGGCAATTTGTCTCAGGATAGTACATCTATCTTGGACATTATGGTTGATAAAATATTTCAACAAAACACTAATCTAGGAGCCTAACTAGTTGGAGAGAATCTCTCAACCAACTAGGCCTAAACTGACTCCCACCCATGAGGAACAAACTCAATCTAGAAAGGTAAGATTACATCCTAACTTTCACAATTTTAATTAATTTAATTATTTGGACTTAGAATTGTTTTAACGTATGAGAGTGAGGCTAACATTCCCCCCCTCAATGATAAGTCCAAAATAAGAACTCAGTACCATCTCCAAGTCCTCATGCTGAAAGTGTTGATCCTAAAAAAACACTGCCTGAAAAATTGTCAAAGCTGGATGCTAAAAAAACTCAAATCTAAAGAGAACATGAATCAGCTGCAAGTCTGATTCATCTCTGAAATTTTCTTGACGACTCCATCATGTGCCAAGCTACAAAAGGATCTATCTGTCCTTTTCTTTCAATCAGCATCCTTTGTCGACTGACAAAATGTTGATGACACCCACTAGCAAATTTTCTTGTCCCCTAAAAAAATATTGAGAACGCCCACTGGTGAATCTGTTGATGATGATCGCCCATTGACTGATGACGTTGAAAAACAACTCATTGTTGCTTTTGCTATGTTTTAAAACTGCTCACTATTGAATTTGTTGTCGATCACCCAATGGTGAATTTTTTGATGCTCACTCGCTAATGAAAATTCCCACTGGTTGCTTCACTGATGTTGTCAATACTTTCAGTCTAACAACCACTGTCAATTCCATTGGCATTTTCCCCCCTTTGTTAGATAAAAGGAGAGACAATCTTCTTCAAATTATGTCTAAACTCCCCCCCTTCAAGTGTAGGAGTGTTTCATTGGTGTACTCCCCTGTTCAACTGTACGAGAGTGTCATCTTCATTTTTACTGTTGGCTGCAATATGCGCGAGTGAATTCGATTGTAAAACTTATACAATCTTCTGACCATGGATGACCATTCCTAGGGATCAATCCATGAATAATTGATCTTCAATCTGGTTGATTGTTGTTGTTTGTTGCATTATGTTGATGAATGATTTGACTTCCCACAATGGTGACAAGGATGGAGATCAAAACACTGATCTTCCAGGTGATCGGTTTTTTGAAAATGAAGGCATTTTGGTTTGACTGCAACTTCAATTTGCCCACATGTTTGTTTGTCTACAACTTTCTCAAAACTAGCCGATGTGATTTGTGCAAGAAACCCTGAGCTGACAAACTTAGTGGGCCTTGAATAATCTGGGATATGCAATTAGGCGTCATCTTTGACATATCCTAAGCCTCATCGATTTCTGTTACTTTGGATATCTTCTCATGGCTTGATGATTGGTTTGGAAGAAAGTTGAACTGGATCAGGGACCACTTCGACAATTGAAGTTGGTTGGATCAGTGACTTGGAAGCATCACTCTTCTCTAGCAACTCAGTTCTTTGTATTTGTGACTCCAGTTGAAGGAACTCAATCATTTCATGTGCATGTTGAAGATGCACTTGAATATCAGCAAGATTTGTTTTGTTGATGTTCACCATGTCACCAGCTGATGATAAAATCAAATTGTTAAGAATTTGGGATAGTTGAATGTTGTCACCATGTTATCTTGCTCACTTTGAATTCAAGTTTGCTCAAATGGTTGTTTGAATGACACGCTCCCTTGATTTATTTCTTATTGCACTTGTGTTAAACACTGGCTTGATTTGATGCTCACTTGAAGAATAGAATACTAGAATTCACACTCATTTGATGATGATTGCTTGCTAGATGGCTTGCTTGAACTTGCTTGATTGATTACTAACACTTTGTGCTTTCTTGAATGTACTCACTGAATGTGTTGATTTTAAAAAAGAAATGGTATTAAACACTGTCAAAAATGCACCCAAGAGACAAATGAAAAGTTCAATCTTGATGACTCAGTTGAAGACTTACTTGACTTAATGTATTCACCTTAACAATTCAAATTAGGGTGTCGATTACAACCAAGAATGCACTCATACAATTCAGTTAAAATATGTTTATCTACAAGTGATACAAAAAGTGTTGATGATGTTGACGTCATCTTGGCTTGAAATGCATTATTTTGTAGTGTCCTTAACTTGATTGCTTTGATTACATGATGTGAAATGTGCTTGCTTGGAAGATCATCTTATCAAGTTGATGATGTGACGCTTTGTGCTTATGCACTTAAGCTTGATTACAGGAGCTTGATTAAGTGTTCTTATACTTAAGCTTGCTTATGTGCATGTTGTTGTTTAAGCATAATACCAAGAAAGCATTTTGATAATATGAACACAAGTCATGCACACGCATTCATTACACACAGTGTACCTAAGATCCCCTTATTCAATTTCAGGCAGATCTAGGACACAAGCACCACAAAAATTATGATTTTATTAATTACTGGAATACATCATTCTTCAATTTCATAACTTTTTCATGGAAACTTCTCAATGAGAATGTCACACTTGCAAACTTTGGAAGCAGATTGTCTTCAAAAACTACCTAACCCACTTTCTTCAACAAAATATTAAAATGACTTTTGTAAAAAATACACCTTATCACTCCAAATTTCAAAATACTTTCACCTTATCACTCCAAATACAAAATATGCCCTCTCTATTACATACCACTCTTATCCCTCCACAATTTTTTGCTCAGAAAATATTCCATTATTACAACGCTATGAAAAAAAACCAGACCCTCTCTACCACATACACTCCCTATAGACTCATCAATAGCACCCCTCTATATTTGTGTCTTAGCAATACATTAATTTCAAATGCACAACAATCAAGACTCAGCCAATAGTACAGTGTATGACCAATTTAGTTCGAGGGACAATAAAACACCAGAAAAATACTTAAAGATAGAACCTGATTTATGCTGCAGAAACAAATATTCAAACTGGTGGGCGTAGGGCATATTATCTAGTTCAGATTATTCTTGACCTAGAAACTAAATAACTGGTTAAATTTGATATCATAGTTCTGCTTCAACACTATGAAAGAAATCCAATCTATCTGTGGATGATTGAGAAATTCTGGCTCTTCAATACACAAATTTTGGCCCCCAATTACACAAAACTCCACTATTTGGCCCAACAAAAGGTCAACTTCGTTAAAAACAATGCACAGGCTTCATATCAGCACCATAAGTCTAGTTTATAAGCAGACACCACCTTCACCCAGTGTTCAATCTGTTACAGGTATGTGACCTTTGCTACAGGAATGCATGTTCAGTAGCTAAATACATAACCATGACAATACTCGAACGACAAATATCCATGCACAATAACCTCCAATCAGACAACTAAGAATGTCCAAACAACCACCAACACTAATTCTGCTCCAGACAGTCGAGAAACAGTGATGCCACGATCTTCCCACGCATAGCTATGTATCAATATGATAGCAAACTCTGCCCAATGCATTACACCATTCATCTCCGCATCAAAGAGCTCCACATTAGGCTCCAGGAAACCACCTACCGGCCTCACTTTCCTTGAAATTACGACAGTGGGATATCTACCACTCTATCCTGCCCATTCCACACACAATTGTTGCGCATAGTTGCTGGATCCAATGCTTTGGCCACCATGGACCCTCACAAATTTTCCAACTTGGTTGCTTCAGAAAAAGAATCACACATGATTCTGGGCCTTTGCAACTTGTAATGGAAATGCACTCAGGTTCATAAAATCACTTGGACGCAGCCCATGCCCACAAATGAATTTCGACCAGGAGTTGGCCTCAGCCCCAACCAAAACTTTCTCGCCGATTTCAATGCTCACACAGCTAGGATAAATAATTAGGCTTTCAAAATAAAAGTTGCTTTGAAATATTTTGATTTAGTATGGCCATTCCAATGAATTTGGCTGCTTAATATTTGGCAAGCTCTTAATATGCTGGCAATAATTTGTGCACATCCACCTGAAGATATATTTAGCAACTATCTATAATGCTCTGGTATATATGTTTATTTTAGCACTTCCAATATGAACCCTCCTTAAATTTCCAGAAGAAGGAAAGTTGTCAGCAGAGGCCAAAGATCTTATCAGTAAATGTGCTGCAAGGAATTTTTTAGATGCCTTGCAATATGCCATACATTGTTTCCTGAAGGCAATAAATCACCAGAGAAAATAACATATCAGGCGACATCCCAAGATGAATCTGCCCTTGTAATTGCAGCAAAGGATTTCAACTTCTTCTTTTACAGACGAACACCAACTACAATACGTGTCCGTGAATCACATGTTGAGAAAATGGGCAAGATCCAAGATGTTGGATATGAGATCCTGAATGTTTTAGAAAGCAACAGTACAAGGAAGTTCCAATCAGTCATTTGTCACTATGCAAATGGAAGGCTAGTGTTATATTGCAAGGGTGCTAACAGTGTTATCTATGAGAAGTTGGCTGGGGGAATGGATGCGAAAAAAAAAAAAAAAAAAAAAAAACAAACAAAACAAAACAAACAAAAAAAACAAAACAAAACAAAAAAAAAAACAAAACAAAACAACAACAACAACAACAACTCGAGAACATTTAGAGAGATTTGGAGCAACTGGTCTATGTACACTATGCCTTGCTTACAGAGACCTAAATAATCAGATGTATGAAGAGTGGAGTGAGAATTTCATACAGGCAAAATCTCCTCTGATACCACATGAAGGTAATTTAATCAACTAATAAAACATTAATAAAATAAACATCATACATATACACAAATCAGACATGGTGGAAAAGGCTTGAGAGCCTCACTGTATTATATTCCTCACACTCTCAATGTAATCTACAAAGAATGATAATAGTACAAATAAATACATGAGGCAGTTTGTCTCAAGATAATACATCTATCTTGGACACTATGGTTGAGAAAATATCTCAACAACACACTAATCTAGGAGCCTAACTAGCTGGAGAGAATCTCTCAACCAACTAAGCCTAAACTGACTCCTTCCCATGACGAACAAACTCAATCTAGAAAGGTAGGATTAAATCCTAACTTTCACGATTTTAATTAATTTAATTATTTGGACTTAGAATTGTTTTAACATATGAGAGTGAGGCTAACATAGGTGAAATGAATGTTGTTGGATTCAGAACGATGAACACTTCGACTTGATTCCTATTCTCAAACGTTCTGTGCACTTTTATTTTTGAGCTAAAATTTGATCACCGGTTCATACCTCCCCACTAGGAACTTTTGGACTCCAAAAGCTTACTTCTCCTAGTAAATAAAATGAGGTTGAAACTCAAAATTGCCCAAAAAAATCAATCCATGCTTTGCTTTCAATTGGTTCCCTTCAAGCTCCAATCAAGGCACTTCACCTATCCTCTTCATGAAGACCTACTATCCTATTAAGAATTGAGCCGAAAATTCTTATCACTGATGCAGGAAATAAACATTCATGATTGGAATATGAGCATTCTCTTTAATCCCATCTTTCACAACTCAAAAAACTTCATCTTGAAGTTCCTTTGTTTAATAAAAACTTGACTTTCCATCTTGGAAACTAGAAGCAATACAAACTTGCTTTACTATCCTCAACCTAAGCTTATACACAAAAGTACACCGCTGCAAAATTTCAATGACACCATTGGCTTTGCCTACAAAGCATAGTCATCTTGTACAATCTTAAATGAATATTCTATTCACAAGAAGTTTCATCTTGAACACTTGCATTGGTGAGTACATGAAAAACTTGTAGACAAACTTGGACAACAAACACTGTACATTCCAAATTTCCTTAAACATTTGGACTTATAAACAAGCCAACTACATAACATGTTAATGAAAAATGCATACTTGCTGTTCATAGTGATTATTCTTGTTCACTTTAAAAATGTACCCAAAATAGGTAAACAACAACAAGATTTTATAATTTACAAAGAAAAAATAAACTATACAAACAGTCTACCCAATCTTTTCCTCTCCTAGGCTTATGGGTTCTCTTTTTGCATCAACTTTTCCTTGAAGGATTATCTAGGAATGTTTTGAGTCCTCTTTTCCACCTCTTTCTTCCCTTGCATTGGTTTGCATAATCTCTTCTCCCTTATTGGAACAAAACTCTGGATGTAGTTTCCAACATCAATCATTCTCATGCCCATGCATCTTGTAATGGGTACAAAAGTACTTTCTCTTGCTTGCCGACAAGTAAGTCCTCAAATGTGAAGGAGATTCATTATGCTTGATGCAAATAATTTGATCCATTATTTTGACCATTACCATGTGTATCTCACAAATATCCACACAATGGTCAAATGCATCACAAAAAGTGCAAGGATACATGTTCCACAAATAGTCAAAATTACCAACATTTGGAAAACACCCATGAGATTTATACTTGTCCCTTCGGCTGTAGTTTTAACAATGTGGAGTGGATGATGACATGCAAGGTCCTTTAAAGCATTCATCTCTCTTAGGAGAAAAATGAACATTTTCACCACCATCTTAGTGTGAGATATCATCCTCTGATGAATGATTTGCCTCAAACCATTTAGAGCATTCCCTAAACGCTCTTTGACCATATCCCAATCCTTGATATTTTGGTCTCTCTTGTAACATGATTGGATTGGTGATCCCTTGGAAATTTATGTTGAGGCCTCCTCCTTCATAACCCATTTTAGATAAAAGCTTCATACCAACGCCTTTGGTATTTTGTTCAAATGTTCCTGTTATGAACATAAATAGAAGAATTTGAACTCGAAATGTTTATTACCTCCTTGAACTTTCCATCCACTTTTTATGCTTCATATGATGATGATGAATTTGTAGATGACTCTAGCCACCCACTCTTACCAACCAGCATATGATGAGAATCTATGAGATGCTTACAAAATCATTTTCCTCATATAGTCCATAACCTTTGTTTGAACCATGCTCACATACTGGCTTCACTTTGGAGGTTTCCTTTACTATCACAGGAGTGGAACTTTTAGCAACTTGTTCCTCAATCACATGTTGCAACTGAATGTGCATATGCCTCTTCTCCTCTTCAACAATTTCAAGCATTCTTCTTAATTCAATGTTCTCCATATGAAGAGACAAATTCATCTCCTCAAGTTCTTGGAAACCCTTCTTTCCCATTCTTACAACTTGGTCAAGCCTTGCTCCGATACCAATTTGATATAAAATTGGAGGAGGACTTCTCTTTCCCAAATATTGATCGTTCTCTTAACGCTTTACAAGGAAAAATGGGTCTGATGACAAAATAGGCTTTCAAAAGATCTCTTCAAGGACTATGAGTTTGGTTTTCATGTAAACTTAAAACATAAGCAACATCTCATCATTTAACTCATATAGGCATTCATGAAGAGCAATAACAAAGAATTTGGTGACAGATTTGACCCCTCCTGGGCTACATCTATGGGCCCGCCTACATAACTAGACCACTCCATATATTTAGTGAAAAATAGTACATAAAGTTTGCTGATAAAACAAGTGGCTAGTTCCCCTTCAAGGAAATGTTCTCCTACAAAGAACTCTCACTATAAACATCATGACAACCTATATTCAGTTGTGAAACCATCAACAATAAAAGGTGTCTCCTACAAAGACCTAATAATCCATTTGAAAATGAGCATACATGAGCATACAAGTACTTCAATTCCACATTGAAATACAAAAGAAATCTTTCTTCAACAAGATAATGAGAAAAGAAGAAATGAGTTGAACCCTTCAAGTAACAGTTGCTGCATTAAACATATGAAGTTAAGAAAACCCCTATAAGGCCTTCTCCATGCTCAAACACCTTCAAGAACTACTCCAAAACATTGATTGGTCCATACATCCATGGACTTGAACCTACAAAAAGTCTCTTTAGATATGCTCTAATCAGCAAATACAGGTCACCATTGGATCGAGAATGTCCAAAAATCCATAAATAGACTCTTCTTGAGCTCCAAAAGGCCAAAAAATCTCCAATTTATGGCTCTCTATCCTCTAAACCAAGTTCTTCTACTATTCATCCTACAATTTAGATAAAATTAATTGTCCTACAAATTCACCACGTTTTTCACTACATAGGCAACAATTTCACCTGCCAAAGGTGCAATTTATTGGACACTTAACTTGCCCAATAACTCTTAAGTGCATAAATTGAGGCCACATGGGGTGAATATGGTTGTCGGCTAGTCCTAACCGCTCACCCCCACTGGTCTGGCCCCTTAAGCATTGATTTTGGTGAGCTCCAGTATTGCAGAAACAATGCTACAACTCCTGGGACTCCCTTCTTTATTTTTATCAACCTGATAGTTCATAACAAACATGGAAGCGGTGGTGTTGTATGCAAAAGTACTAGCTCTTGCCGCAGATGTCACTTGGTTAGCTGGCACAAGTCCGCCAGGGGCTCAAGCCAACTTCTATGAGCTCTGAGAAGAGGTTGATTAACTGATGGATGGAAGCTAATCTATATGCAGAAGGAAACTGAAATGCTGAAAGCAAACACAAACCCTAGCAAACCCTAATTTTACCAGCTAGCCCTAATGATGCAAGAAAGAGGATGCAAGCTAATGGGAGAGATGTCATTGACTTCTAAGAGGATGAAATGCATATATCTAAGCTATGTCTACAGCAAAATCTGAGAGAACCATCTTTTTGTATTTTTGTATAAGTTGTCAGAATTATCATGCATGCGATTTTTAACTGTTTTTTACTGTGGAGAGGTGGATTGGCGAGAGGAAATGCTTGGAAGAGGTCGAGAAGGTTCATAGAGGGCCTAAGGGGTCCCTAGCACCCTTCCTAAGAGTTTCACAAAGTTTGGCCTTCAAGAAACTGCCTCCGTGAGCTTCTACAGGAAGTCCGCAGGGGTTCTACAGGATGTCTGGAATTTCTACAGGATGTCTGTAATTTTCTACAGGATGTTCAAGAATGGGATTTTGGAGCATGGATGAAGGGAAAAAGGTGGAGGTATGAGTATGGAGGTGAAATAGGGGTGTAGTGGAGTTCAAGACTTGGAGGAAGGAGTTGAGGAGTGGCGCAGATGGTTAGATTTGTTCAAGGAAGGATAAAACGATGTTGCACAAGAAGATGAGAATCATGGCAAGTAAGTGAATGAGGCAAATGCAAGGTAAGGGTTCTAAGTTAAGGATGAAACAGGTAGGTTGGATGGAGTATGTGCAGGTAAGGAGGGGTAACAGGTACTCTGCAAGTGGCTTTTCAAACTGAACAAACAAACACTTATAAAACCTATGACCTAATTACTTTACTCTATTCTAACCTAAGTAACAGCAAAAGGAACTGAACAGCAGTTTATTCGAAATAAAATGCATGAAATAACTTATGAAACTAAGCAATCATCAACTGAAGCATTTAAACACTACTAACATCAGCATCTGCAAATGAGGATTCCAACACTAAGAATTGCATGACAAAGCAAAACATCATTTTTGTTGGAAGCAATGTCACCTTTGTCCCAGCTCACGATCCCACTGAGGGAGAGGTGAGATCAGAGGTGCTTAATGGCCTTTTTCTAGAGATATTCCCTGTTACTAATATATCAACTAAATTTGAGCATGCGAAAGCCTATCTGATCATTAACCATGACCTATGTAATCAGTAAGTTGTTAATCTACTAAACAGAAATTATTTTGCAAAGACACAAAAAAACAAATAACAATACATGAAGGAGGCCTTGGCTCTTAGGTTGGGCCCAAACCCAAGAGCTACAGGCTCCTATAAAAAACTCAGAGCTGATGCCAAATAGAACTGCTTTTCATTATCCAAAAATAATCATCACAAGAAAGTTATACAACAGTAGCTACAAGAAAATGAGCTGGAAAAATGACAGCACTCTAGTGAAAAATTACAACAGTTCCAAAAGTAAACTACGAAGGTTGAGGCCTTCTTATTTATACACTACGAGGGGCCTAGCAGCCCTCCTAAATTCAAGGGACTCGGCTGTTCCAACTGCAGTAAATAGTCACTCTTCCCAAAGCTGCTTGGCTGTCTTTAAGATTTGTTTTGGTGGCCTGTTGAGCTCGGAGTTTGAGGGTGGAGATTTCAAGGAAGGGTCATTTAATGCCAGAGACAACCCCCCTACGAATCCTCACCTCAAGCTTCGTTGTCACCTGTCCCATGATTGCTTGGTTTTGCTCCAAAACTTGTCCAAAAAACTTGAAATAACCATGTATTAGCCTCCCTAATAGAGTGACCACCCTTATTCGTTCAAACAACATAAACATACTAAAAAAACATGCATAATCTATGAAAAATGGAGGATTGAACAAGGAGAATTAGGCAAAATGAGCCCAATAAGTTACCCAATTCGGGGCTCATCATCATCCCCCTGCTAAATGGGTTGCTCATCCCATGAGCAACTAGTCCAACTCATCGTCCTCGATAGCCTTGACCACCTGCCTCACATCCCAGGCCTCTGAAGTGATATCTTCTACATGGTCATGAAATCCTTCTTTGCTTTCCACTTCTTCCCACTGCTTGTGCTGCTCCTCTTCTCTGACTCCCTCTAACAACCCCAAAAGCAAGGGAGGACTGAATTTGAGGCCGATCCAGCTAGCCTGAAGATTCTGCATGGATTGTTTGTAGAGAGGCACTCTTGCCAAGGCCTCCCTCATCCTTGTGGGGGTATGGTATTCTCTAATCTTTAGGCTATGGGACAGTGAATTCCACCTTCAAGAGCAAGCATGAACACAGTTATCCCCCAGCAGTCTCTCCATGTCCTCAAAATGGGCTATGGCTTGGGCTTGTCTTCCCATGTAATCTAGTAGGGCCTGAGGGTCATTTGCCAAGTGCTAGTGGGCAGATATCAATGCTAAAGGATCTTCCGGTTCTGCTCTAATCAATAGTGGCTCATGTAGCTCTCTGTTCATAATGCTTTGGACCTCTGCTGCTCTCTTTTCTTCATGATTTAGCCAAGAGGCCATGGCCATAAGTTGTACATCCCCTACCGCAGCGTTAGGGTCCCACGAGTTCATGTTGGGAAGGGCCAAGTTGTGTAGGTAAAACTCTGATAGCTTGGCCTTGTCTTGGGATGAGTTGTTGTCACATAGAGCCATGAATTAAGAGTAGTTCTGAAATGGAGTGATACCTCTATGTGCCAAAGTGTTGATTTGAAACTGCAACCACCGATCCTTGAGGTATAGGGCGTAGGATTTGGTTGGCTGCCTACATTGTAGAGCTTCCATCACCCAACAGGCCATGCAGGCCAGTTGGGCCTCCTTTTCTTGTACCTGTTGTTTCAAAGACTGTATCTCTAGGCCTACTTGCAATTCTCTTTCCTGTAGCTGTCGATTCAGTGTCTCAATTTCAGCCTGCATTCCTTCCCTTCTCTGTTGTTCATCAGATGTTTTATTGGCTTTTGTGGGCTCCTCTTGTTGCTATTGTCTACCCAAGGTGTGGGGCCTATCCTCCATAAGGTGTCCTTATAACCATAGTTGCTGTTTGAGCAGCTCATTTTCTTCTTGGAGCTTGGCCTGCTGGCTGCTTTCTATATGTCGTACCAAAGCCAATTATTTCCTTGCCTCTTTGAGTTGTTCCTCCAAGGGACCTATATCAGCCGCACCCTTGGACTTGGTGATTTTCATCCAAGTGTGGGTCCTCACTCTCTCTTCCTCTAGTGCAAAGAAGAGCAGCACTGCAAATTTTTGGGGAATGTTGATTCCTCGAAAATCGTTGCAACAACATTAGGGAAACCACCCGGTCCAGACCTTAATACAACTCCTTTTCCGTTTGGGATAGTGGCTCCGACTGGGGGTAATGGGACCAGTTTCCCAGAAATAGATAAATGGGATGAGTGAATGCTTTGTAGATAACACTAGTGATAGGCGAAAGGCTGAAACTATTGACAGAAATATAAGTGAACGAAACTATCCCGGGAATCTATTGAGCTCTAAAGCATAGCTTTTGATGCTCTATGTCTAAAAGACAAACATATAGATGACTGTATCTTTAAGACATAGATATTGAATCATTTAAGATTGTTGTGCTTAAATAGTTAAGTAGAGCAATTGAAGCGATATTACTACACTTTATACATTCATATCATTATCATATACATGATTTAAAAGTAAAATCGCATCATATAAACACCCAATAGTGGAAGGAATACGATTTTCTGTTATAGCGCATGCATATAATCAACGATAGCAAGAATAATTACATAACAATTCACATACACAGAATGACTTCAGACAAAGATAGAAATACCATTTGAGCTACTTGCCAATCCCAGATATGAATTGCTATGTGTAGTTCTTCCCTTAACGCATAAACATTCCTCAATCAACGACAATAGTGCACACTTGTATAAAGAAATTTCTTCATTAAAGTAAGAACGACTGGTCGAGTTTCATAAAAGAATAAGGAATGAAGCACAATAGAGCAAACTTCAGTCTGTTAAGTCGATTACAAAATTTTACGACCCTTTCTAAAAACATGAAAGGGTCTATAAATACAATACTAATCTAAATATCTACAAAACAGAAATGCTACTTAAACTGATATTAATAACTTTTGTTCCTATTTTGGCTGGCGATCTGAGGAGCTGGACGGTGATTCATTGAGCCGGATGCTTTCCTTTGAATCGGAGCTGATTAATGGAAAGCATTGGCTCAATTTCCGGAGGCTTGTTGAGGCGCGAACTGAGCTGGGCAGCATAGGTGGCGTCTTGGATGTCGGGAATCATACACTGGATGGCATCAGTTAAACACTTGAGGGCGGCTCTTTGTTCATGAGGCTTAACTAGGAAGTGCCAATATGTTTCCATGTTTAAACTATTAACTCCGGCGATTAATCTTCCTCTGTCCTTCTAACTCTGGATACACGTTTGCTCCAATGCATTTTGTTGTAGTAATCTTTCCCGGTGTACACTGGGAAATCATGTTGCTATGTAGAGAGTGTCGTTAAGTAGATCAACTAATTGCTAGAAGTTATCTACATCTTGAAGCTGCTCTTCTGCCTTTAACACCTGTGTGTGCCATTCCGTGAAAAGTATATCTTTATGAACCTCAAGTATCCTGGGCAAATTGGAGGCTTTTCCCGACTTCGAATCTTGCCATTCAAGATATGCTGTAATTACCTCATCGGCTTGATTCAAGTCATCCCTAGCTTTCTCTACCTGCTCATTTATGGATGTAGTTAATTCACAGAGTGGCTCCGCTTGAGAGATTTGTTGACACAAGAGTTTAATTTGCGATATTAGCGCATTGTTTATCAACGTTGCCACTTTCCTGAACTCTATTATCTGTGAATCTCCTTTTATTTTCTCTAGCTGTGATGTTATTTGAGTGATTTGCTCGTCCTTGGTTTTCACCATTTTCTCATTCGCTGCTTTCAACTTTTCCAAAGCCTCCGTTAATTCGTTCTGTTTTTGGACCGCTGCCTGATCAACACTCTGTTTCTCTGCTTCCAATTGCTGCGCCAATTGATTATTTATTTGTTGTTGCGCCAATAACTACTCGTCTACCTGCGCTGTCCTCTGTTGTTGTGCCACTAACTGCTCCTCCGCTTGCATTACCCTCTGTTTTATCTCGGCTAATTCTGTTTGTAACGTGGATATTTCCTGGTCTTTAGTCTTTAATAAAAGACTTACCTCCGATGCTTTGTCGATGGTTGCAGCTGAATAAGCTCCAGCGTACTGTGACAATTTAGTCAAATCATCGGAGGGATCCAGTTTCTCCTTCCACACTACATTGCCCGTGCCCGTTTGTTCCGGAAAGATAGAAGGTTGATCAAGCCTTCATCTCTTCCTCGATCGTTTTACCACTGCTCTGTGCCTTGGGCTGTAGAATGATTTGGTCGCTCGGACCTTTCGGAATTACTTCAATATCTTTAGATTTATGTGGGCCGCTGGTTCCACTCAGAACCTGAGAGGAGGTATCATCCTGCATATTGTTGGTCTTAGGAGTATCGGTACTTTGTGAGTCTTTCCCTCCACTGATAATGGTATCGAATTGTTGCCATTCCTTTAGCAATTCAGGGTCTGTGATAGCACCCACGTTAGTATCGGTGGTGGTCTGTTTAGATTGAGACTCCTTCAGCAATTGTTCTTGTTTTTTCTTTTGTTGCTCTTCCAGTTCCTTTCGCCGTTTCTCCGCTTACTCTCTTTGTTGTTTATCCTCCTGCTCTTTGTTTTGTTTATCTTCCTGCTCTTTTCGCTTTTTATCCACCTACTCTTTCTTTAACCGATCTTCCGGTTCTTTCTTCAGCTTCTCCTCTTGGTCTTTCCTTTGTTGTTCCTCCTGCTCGCTATTATGATCTTTCGTTGTAGCAGGAGGTTCCTTTGTCTGTTGCTGACTAGGCTCGCTTGATGATGCTGCTGGGGTTAGCGTTAATAAATCTAGGGGCAGAGTTTGGAACCTCTGCTCTCTAAGCTTTTTAAACTTAGTTAACCCTTCATCATTGTATCTCATCTTGGCGAGTTCTTTGGCTTGACCTATTGATTCAGCTGAAGAGAACATGTCATCGAACATATCTTCTTTATGATCAAACGTTGCTAATTTGGCATGTTCCAAGGCGGCATAGGCAGTTCGCTTTGGGTCAAATGCTCTATTCGGGATTGTAGCCAGATTTAAAGCTTGAATCTTTGTGGCCTCTTTTTCTGCATGTTGAGATCATGCAGGGTAGACACCACATCTGAAGGGAAGAAAGGCAGCCCCTTTCTTCTCCTTTTGAGAGTCTGTGTAGTACTCTCACTGTAATCAGGTATGCAAATTTCCCTTGCTGATTTATCAGGAACAATAAGGGGAGGACATGAGATTGGATTAGCTCCAAAGACCTAATATAAGTAAAATCTCTTCACCAAACAACTAGCCACTGCTGGCAAATCAAAGGAGGCTAGGTGAGACCTTGAAATGGGTTTAATCAAAATTGAATAATAAACGGGAACCATGAAACCATTACAAATTTGATACAAGTGGTTTTTATAGGACGACTTCCACAACTTGCGATGATAAATATGAATGGGCGAGGGGTCCTGTGCAGTCCACCTCCAACCAAGAATAGGGAATTCGGAATTGAAACATAAGGTATCCAGGATATATGCACTATAGTAGAATGGGGAATTTTTCTCTCAGTGACTATAGTTTTATTCCTAAAGTCACTAACAGCTACTGTTAGCTTATCCGAAAGGATAGTAGCCCAATCCATAATCGTGTTGTTCACTGCCGCCTCCATAAGAGGAACCATTTCAATGGTAAAAATGGCAGAGTCGTGTAAACCCCATAATCTACACATCATAATACCCGCATAGCAATAAGGAGAAGCCAAAGAATTGACCGAGTACTTACCAGAGGATTCGTGCTTGTGTTTATTTGGGTTTTGCCTCCAATCCTTGATAGGTTCGGACTCAATCTCATTTTCGCTAGCAAACTTCTCCAAGAAGGCGTTGTTGTATATCTTCTCCGGCTTGGGAAAATGATACATTTGCCTCAGGTCTTCTGGCTTGAACGATCCAAAAATCCTTCCATCTCTTGTGTTAAACGTTCTGTCCATGATGGGGATTTCTTCAATCGCCCATCGCACCACGTCCGTATATGGGAGAATTTGCTCCCTAGCTGCTATCCTGTGAAGGAAAGAATCAGCCAAATCCTTGAGAGTGCAGTCCGACTTCTTTAATGAATCCGCAGTAGCTTCTTCTACCGTCTGCGTTGGTTTCTCGGCTTCAATTAAGTCATAAGTTCCTTGCCAAGTCACTCTGGCGAGGCCTGTGCATGCTGTGTCAGATATTAGGCCTTTCTTGCTGTTTGCTGCGGCTTGTCCTGCGACTGGTGGATTGGAAGCACCTGCGATTTTCTTAGACTTCTTACCCATCATGCCCGAACTCCTATCTAAGATTGAATTCTGCACAGAGAGGAAATTTGGCGTAACACAGAGAGATAGCAATAAAACTTGCAATTGATAGCAAATGAAAGGATGCACAGCGATATATTCAGCTTTTTTAAAACGGGCACGGAGATAATCCATAGAAAGATTTTCCGACTTGAATCCATTAAATAGCCGTATAGAACCTGCCACCTTATAAATGCCCATTATATCATTATTCGGTCGAGAGATCTTATTACGCATGCAATGGACGTATTGGCGGCTGAGCGGGGGTGATTATGCCCTAAATATGATTAAATTGAGCTTTCCAATCACTTTAACGGCTTTCTATTGAAAATCGTGCCTTATCGCATCACATCGGGGATTATAACAAGTCTGCCTTAACAATTGCATTGAGTATCGCCGATCGTCGATTGCGATATTGCATTGGCGAAAGGCTTATATGTATTAAGACTCAAACAAGGGAACCCGCCAATCGCCGATTGCAATATCACATCGGCGAAAGGCATATGTGCAATGTAACTCAAACAAAGGGAATGCGTCGATCGCCGATCGCCGATAGCTTATCGCATCGGGGGTATTGATATGGGGTGCTTTCGGTAGTGCATTGGATATCGCCGATCGCCGATCGCCAAATACTATATCGCATCGGCGGAAAGCCTTGTGCCATTTTGTTGTGTCCCTCATGTCATTGCGATATGCGATCTTGCGATCGCTTTATCGCAATGACCGAAATTTTCTTTATTTATTTTAAATGGATATTGCTTTAAAAAGGATTTTTATAAAGCGTTCCTTTGATTATCGGACTTTTTGTTAAGTAAAAGTTTTGATATCAATTTTATTTTAAAGGGACCCATTTCACATTTTAATGTTTTATGAATAAAAATAACATGAAATGGGGGGTTGTTTGTAAAGCACAACAATTGGCGATTCACTGGAAGAACCAGTTATCTCTGGAAAAATAAAAAATGCTTAAACTTTTTTGAAAATAGAGTTCCAACTACAAAGGAAAATTCTAATATAACTAGGTATTTATGCATTCTGAATATCATAAAAGTAATTTTGCTATCTTCCTCCTTTTGGTAATTTGAAATAAATACATTTTAAGTTTCAAATAGGCCTCTGCTGGTTCATAATGATAAAAACAGGAAAATCTCTCCAAATTATCCTTTATGGTAAACTCGCCTGTCATAGGTAGAGCCTCTGCTGCCAGCAAACGTTTATAGTCTCGACAGGGATACCTTTTAACCATATAATTGTCCATTGTCCTATCCAATTAAGAGTGTGATTATCAGAATGAATTCAAAACATGCTTTCATATTTTGTTCATCTTTCCTTTTTCTGTCATTGACAGGATAAAAAGCCATTGCCCTGGTTTGGTGGCTAGCTATTGACAATGCCACTCACTGGTAGTAGTCTAACTGAACAAGCTAGCTCGTGATGAGACTCCTTGTCTTGAAATTTCAAGCCATTACCCTGTTTTGGTATGCAGTATTGGTAATGTCAGTTAAGCTATTTCCCTATGAACATGGTAAGCAGGCTTCTAATAAGACCTCTTATCTTTAATATCTTATATTTTAGAATTACACTCTGAAAAATCATAAACTTTAAGGAATGGGGTGAACAATTTTTTCCATAAGAATCAATGGATGACAGGTTAAGAGTTGAAGATGCTGATGTTGAATTGACTTCTATCTTTGATATTGATAACCTTTTGAGACCAATTTGAAAACAGAAAATGACTTACATTACTTTTATGCTTTTGGAGGAGTTCATCAAACTTAAATTTGTGATTTCAGAATACAATGATACCTAATTTCCCAAAAATTACCCTTTTCGGTTAAAAGTTCTATTGTTTGAAAGCAAGTACTCATGATACTTCTGTGAGACAACTTTTCAAGCATAGCAAAAGGTCAATGGAAAATGCCTTTAAACTTTATTTCCTAAAAATCCTACAAACTATAAAATCCTATGGAAATGAAAGGAGAAGGGGTTACCTTCTCAATTGAAGAATTTTTTTAGGATGAGGCCATTAACAGGGAGAGAATCCCTCAAACCTGCTAAATCTTGCAATATAAAGGTTGAATGGCCTACTTTCTCACAAATCTGGAATGGTCCAAGCCACAACTTTTGGAACTTGGTGTGTTTGCCATTGTCCTCATGGGCTTTGTCCCATTTCAGAACTAAATCGCCAACTTGGAATTGTTTTGACCTTGATGAGACTGAATCGAAAGCTGCTTTGATGATTTACTGATGTTTGGCATGGGTATCCTTGGCCTTTTCTCTCTCTTCTTCTAGTTTTAAGATTTGATCATATTTGAGCTGAATAGAAGAGGAAGGAGCTTCTTCAATGAACTACACTAGGGCTAAAGAAGGAAGAACAAGATTTGTAGGCAGTATTGCTTCCTTTCCATATACAAGATTTAACGGAGAGGTTCCTATAGAAGCTTTCTGTGTTACCCTATCAGCCCATAATGCAAAGACTAAGGATTTGTGCCAATTCCTATTATTTTGTTCAATTGTTCGTTTGATGATTTTGATTAGATTCTTATTAGTGGACTCTGCCAAACCATTACCCTGAGGATAGTAATTAGCAGAATACTTTAACTTAAATCCTCTCTTGATAGAAAAATCAAACATAGAATTGCCTGAGAAATAAGAAGCATTATCAAATACAAGAGCAGTTGGGACACCAAACCTGGTAATGATGAATTGATCTATGAATTCAATGATTGCTTCAGAATTTGCTGTCTTCAAAGGGATTGCCTCAACCCACTTAGTGAAATAGTCGGTAGCAGTAAGAATATACTTATGCTGCTCGGAAGAAAGTGGATTAATTTCTCCGATGATATCTAATCCCCATTGCTCAAATGGTTGTTCAATGTTGACTGGTTGCAAAGGGAAAGCCGATTTTCGTTGTCTTCCACTAGAAGTTTGGCAATTGAGGCATTTCCTTACATACTCGCGGGTGTCTCTAAAAAGGGTTGGCCAATAATATCCAGCATGAATAATCTTGTGAGCTGTTGTGTCAGCTCCAAAATTTCCTCCTGCTGGTCCATCATGTAACTCCTGCAACACCTTTTGGGCTTCAGTTTTCTCAAGGCATCTTAGCAAAATAGAATCATAATTCTTCTTAAAAAGCACATCATCAATAATTGTAAAACCTTTTTCTTTTAACCTGATGGCCCTTTTGCTTTTGTAAGATAAATTTGGAGGAGCATAACCATTTTTTAAATGAAAGACCAAATCTGCATATTGAGATTCAGAATCAGTGACACTTATCTGATTGATTTCTTCAGTTGGACCAGTATCGCTTGATTCGGGAATGTTGGAAACTCCTGCCAATATCCTGCAAAAACCTTGGCCTCTAACAATATTTGCTGGCCTAATTTCTAAGTCATACTCTTGAAGTGCTGTGACCCAATTTGCCCTTTTTTCACCCAGTTCTTTTTGTATTAATAGTTGTCTAACAGCTGGGAAAGGAACTATTACTTTTGTTTGGGTTTTCAAAAGGAAGGGCCTATAATGTTTGACTGCTTTAAACACAACAAAGGCTTGTTTTTCCACATCGGAGTAATTCAATTTGGCACCCTGGAGATTTGAGCTAAAAAATGAGATGGGTGTCTCCAAATTGTGATCATTTAGTTGCGTGAGTACTGCTGCGTATGAAGAATCGGATGTGATAGTATACAATGTGAAATGATTAGAGAAATTTGGAGTAATTAAGGAGGGGGCGTTGATTATGGATTGCTTTGTCAAATCAAAAGCTTCTTTTTCTACTAATCCCCACTTAAAGACTGCATTTTTCCTAATCATTGCCTGGAGGGGCAAAATAATGTGAGAAAAATCTGGTACAAATCTTTTACAAAATTAATCTGGCCAAGAAATGACTGCATCGATTTCTTATTGTGAGGGAATGGGATCTTAGAAATTTCTTTGATCCGATCAGGATCAATATAAATGCCATCCCGAGATACAATAAAACCCAGGAGTTTCCCTTGATCAAGAGCAAAGAATGACTTTTTGGGGTTAAGAGAAACTCCATACCTTTTACATCGTTGAAAGATCTGATTTAAGTCATGTAAATGATTAGACCTCTCTTTAGAAAATACAGTTATATCGTCTAGGTAGATGACCACTGTTCAATTAATCAATCCCCTAAAAGCTGTATCCATAGCTCTTTGGAAAGTCGCTCCTGCATTTATAAGTCCAAAAGGCATCTTTTGATATGCATATGTTCCCCATTTTGTTCTAAATGTAGTTTTAAGCTAGTCATCAGGATGAACCAAGACTTGGTTGTATCTTGAAAAACCATCTAGAAAGGACATCAATTCAGAACCTGCTACTGATTGGAGTATTTGTTCCATAGTAGGCAATGGGAAATTGTCTTTCAAGCTTGCTCTGTTCAGATTCCTGAAATCAATACAAATTCGAATGTCGCCATTCTTCTTCCTAACATGCACCATATCAGAAACCCAGTTGGAATGTCGGACTGGAAAGATAATCTTGGCTTTAAGGAGTTTGTTAAGCTCTGACTTAATCTGGCTTTCCAAATTTGGGTGTATTTTTCTTAACTTCTGCTGAATGGGTTTTTGATCGGGAAGCATTGGAATTGTATGTTGGATGATATATGTGTCATAAGTCTTTAAGTCATCATATTTCCAAGCAAAAATGTGTTTATTCTTTCTTAACAGTCTAACAAATGCTTCTCTCTCTTCTACAGAAAGTCCTAATCCCAAATTCACATTCTGAGGAGCTTGCTCAGTACCCAAATTCACTAATTCAAACCTTAGGGTAGAGCTTTGGATCTTTGTATTAGTTACAGGTCTAAATCTGTCTTTTATATCATAAATATCTTCAAGTTTTACCAGAGGCTTAGGAATTGCATTTTCTTGAGGTGTTTCCTTTATTTGGGAGTCATGCTCATCTTCTTCAATGATTTGGTTGTCATAAGACTTTTTAGAAGTTAAGAATTGTAGAATATCATTGTCATGATTAAATACTTTCCAATTAGTGATGTTATCAGGAATTGAAGGCCTGAAAATCAATTCTACAGAAAACCTATCAGGGCTGTAGTCTTCTGAAGGTAGGAGTCTGGAGGCTACATTGGCTAGTAAGTCGGCAGCTAAATTCTGGGACCTAGGAATGGAGGAAATGTTAAATGCTAAAAAATGTGAAGTAAGGTCTTGCACAAGCGATTGGTAATGCCTAAGGTGAATAGAAAGGAAATGAATTGCATTTCTAACCTGTTTAACAATAATTTCTGAATCGCTGAATACTTTTAGATATTTCACTTTAAGGTCGATTGCTTTATATAAACCCTGAACTAGGGCTTCATATTCTGCTGTGTTGTTAGTGCATTCGAATTCTAACCTGCAAGACAACATTGTCTTTTCTCCATGTGGACTGACCAAGATGCATCCTGCTCCCGAGCCTTCACCAGACTTGGAGCCATCAAAATACAAAGACCAAAATAAAGGAGTATTAACATTCATATTTACAGTTTTCTCATCATCATTAAAACACCTAGACTTATATGATTGTGAAAAAATTTTCAATCTGAGATGTAAAATGATTAACTGAGAAAGGGGAGGGTTGGGCAACAAAGTTGCCAAAAAATGATTCTGATGAATAGTTGCCCAAAATGTTGTTGTTGAAAGCTACAGGATGGTTTTCCTGTTCAAAATCG
>APFE031703961.1:70023-125634 GCA_000404065.3 Pinus taeda | reverse complement strand
TTTTTTTTTTTTTTTTTTTTTTCACTATTCTTGTAAACAAGCATTATTAATACTGAGAAGATTCCCAAGGATCGATTAAATCCTTTCATGTGTGATTTCTTATACAACCTACACATTTTAATTAATGCCTTCGTTTAATATACTCAAATATTAGTTCGCTTTTGGTGGGTTTCAAAATACTCATATAAAATGAAATTTTGAACCATTCTTGTGTACTCACCAATAAACCATTAATCCTATTTCAAGTAGTAGTTTACATATAAGGAAAACTCTCAAACACATATTTCTTTCTTAGACATAGAAGTATTAGAACCATTCGAGGCACAATGAACACAATATTTACCTTTGAAACTAAGTTGGGAAACCAATTCCAATAGTTGTTGAGTTTTTAATTGGACAATAGTTCTTTGGCTCTTTGAGCATACACTCCCCCCTTTATTTATATATATATCCAACTTGTATAAATTATTCTTACTCTTTTTTTTTTCTTTTTTTTCTACACATAGTACCTTTCTTTAATAAATAACTTACATTTTACATCAAAACAATCAATACTATATAAATTGATGTATTTATTATTTTATTTCAATTTATACAATACTAATTTCAAATTATATAATATTAGCATTCCACTTGTGTATTCCCAAAAGATAGATACAAGCAATCATATATATATATATGCATTGAACTCTGTTTAACAACATATATTTGCTAGCTGTTTTCCACAGTGTAATGGTCATAGTAGTTTAGATAGAGGTCAATTTCTGCATTACCAATCCTACATTAGTGGGTACCCAAGTAGTGAGGAAAATTGTGAACTTCCAAGAGGGTCATTCACTAATGGTATTCAAATGAGTGAAGAAGTGGAGAGCACTAATGGTAAATATCCTTATATAATATATTCCTTTAAACTATAGACATGCGGAAAGACACATGTTCCTTTGTTTCTAATTTTTGTTCCTAAGATCCATGCATTGCTTATCAATGAGAGGCTATGGTTTGAATGCCAGGAATTGAGCCAAGTCCTTTTAAACAAGCCACCTGTTAATTACAATAATGGAATCCTTTCTTCACACACGGATATTTTCCTAGATGGCTTGCCTTCACAAGTTATGGAACAGCCCATGTGTCCTGTTTTAATTCCCATGTCTTGCGCTGCTGCAATGTCTTCTTTATGGTCTGATAATTGTACTAAAAAAAACAAGTGTATTTACACATTTAAGGAGAGTCCCATAGACTGATGTGTCCCATTACAGAGACCACGAAGATCTATTGAGACAGAGTCTTGTTGCAAAATCGTATGTTTAGCAATATCTGCAGAAGCTTCTCTAGTTTTATGGGTAAAAGCCTGAAATCTTGGGAGGAGCAGATGATAATAGGTTGGATATTGAGTTTATTGATTGACAAGTTGTCAATGATGGCATTGCAATAAACTACAAGCAGAGGAAAGTGAAAATGCTGGAAAAGAGTCCAATACTTCAGGTTGAAACCCAAACTAAGTCTGTTCATAATAGTCTGGATATTGAGGTCATAGATGAACAGAATGGTAATGATGGCATGGTAGTAAATTTCAAGAGTGACTCTTGCAAAGCTGTTAAAGAGTCAAATCTGCAGGATGAAAGTCAAATTAAGTCCAATGATGGAGAGCCTATTTCACATAGGCTGAAAAGAAGAAATCTAATTCAGCCAGAGTTCAATTATCATGTAACGTTTTAAGAAAATGTTCTTCCTGTTTCTGTTCCAGAATCAGTTGAGAAGAGCTCCATTGAAAGCAAAATTCTGGGTCAGCTAAAGATGATCCAAGTACCAATTTTATTGTTAATGGAAGTGCTTAAGTTTTGGATTCAGCGAAGAAGTGTCCTGTTAAAAGCGAAATTTTGACTGGCCCAAAGAATGTTGCAAGTATAAAAATATTTTCGAATAGAGGTGTGGTGGGCCTTCTAGATTCCATTTGTGCTTCAGAATTACCCTAGAAGTGCCCCCTTGAAAGCACAATTTGACTCAGTCAAAGAGTGATTCAAATACAAACATTATTGTATAAGTGGTAGGCTTTCTAGATTCTGTTTGTGTTTCAGAATTATTGAAGAAGTGCCCTGCTGGAAAAAAAAAAAAACTGACTCAGCTAGAGAATGATGCTAGTACAAACACTTTTTGTTTCAAGGGATGAGACAGACTTAAACAATACTTGTGCTACCAAGGGAGCGGAGAGAAAAAAATAACCTAGACATGTTTTCTAATATTTCGACAAGTATAACTGCTCAGAGAAATCAAACTGAAATTCAATCAAATCAACTGCAAGGAGAAAGTGTTTACAACTCACCTAATTTCGTACCATACTCTAATTTGGATATACACGTTATTTCCAATGAGCACAAAGAAAACATATCAGAAATATATGTCAATGATGATTCATGCAATATGAAATGTGAGAAAAGGAAATTTGTTATAGGTGGTCAAAGTACACAAGAAAAGGTACACAATCCAATAGATAATCTTATGAAATTAACTAAGAACTCAATAGATACAGTTGTTGCATGCTCTGAAGAAATACCTTGTATGGTTGTCAAGAAGGTGGACTCTGGTGGAATTGGAAATTCCATAGTTGTGATTGATGAGGTGAAATTTACGTTAGAGCAAGACCATGATAGTGATATTTCTTGCCATATGTAAATATTGGATATACAACTATACTATATAGACATACCGACAATTAAGCTAGGGTTATGGTTTTTTTTTTTAAGTCAATTTATTCAGAGTGGCATGTTTCAAAATGTTGCAATGTATGGAGTCAACCAGGATGCTAAGAAGAACTGTGATTTATATTCATATATGCTTAGAAAATACTCCATCAAAGCTTGCAACATACATGGTATCCACTCCCACACACAATACCTTCTCACGGTTTAGTTACATGTTCACTGTAAATTTTGGAAGAAAATCAGTTACCAGTATCTTTAGTTAACACTCTAATATGACAAAACAGTAGAACATGGGTCAAAGAAAAATAGGACTGACATAAGTACAAAATTGGGATCGATCTCTTGCAAAAGTTACTTTTCCAACATATATGCATTTCACGAATCTACCCTCTCTTCAGGCTATGCAGAGATATAATAATGGGCTCTTACCATTCACACTTTCTTTCAGGAAGCTTTGTTGGATCCTTTTAGGAGTGATTTGGAGAGCCCCCGGATCACAGAGACAGTTATGAGCAAAATATAAATGGATATACTATGGTAACTGATTCTTTGTAAGAAGCAAATGCACACTTTCAACAAAATGATAATTTAGATGCCTAATAAGCATGCAGTTGCAATCAAGGCATGAGCTGAAAGCTCCGGCACAGTTGCATGGGTGTAGCCAGTTCTTAGGATTTTTGGCTTAAAAATGGCCACAAATCATATGAATTTGCATCAACTTTTCTTATGCATTTTAACTTCAATGTACATTTATATCATAGCTCCTAGACAGAAACAGAAACCCAAAACACTGGATTCGAGATAGCCTAGTTTCAGCTCTCCTGGGCCATCATATTCAAGAGCTCTCGAGTTCGAATCCAAGGAAACAAAGAATGAAAAGGCAAAAGCCAAGAAAACCCCGAACCATAACAGGTTTCGCTGAAACAAGGCTGGATCTACTCACTCACTCGGTGAGAAATTCAGAAACGCACCCAAGCAGACCAAAGTTTCCCCGCCTTCTGGGAAATGTGGCCTATTTAGTGCATACCCCGATTTATAGTGCGTATGTGACTACAATCCTGCAGGTTGATGGCACCCTTGAAGCAAAAGAAGTTTTCCCTGAAGGATTACAGCAAGGTGAAAACCGACTCCAGCTACTAACTTAACTGCTATAAGTGAATGAATATGTAACGTTGTTTTTGCCAACATGCTCTATTTAGCTATTTTGTCAAAAAGAAACCCTTTTGGGAGATTTCAAGAACCACCAGTGAGTTTGATGTAGTGTTTCAATATATAGATTTTAAGAGGAAATCCAAGAGTTCCTATTTTCTTGTGCCTATGCACTTGTGGTTGTACAATTTCTTTAGATAATGTATTTATGTAACCAGTTAACAGAATCTCAATGGCATCAATCAGTTTTGCTTGTCAAGTGAACGAAGAGGAAAATTATAGGTAAGTTCGCAGAATCCATGCAGATACATGGATATTATGATTTCACAAGTGTAAAAGTGGAGACTTGGACACAATATACAAAACAGAGGGGTATCATAGACCCATGTGCATGTATTATGATTTCACTGTTCTAAAAGAGGAGACGACAAAGATATACATAAGAGGAATGCTATGATATTCTCCCCCATTGACACAAGGAGATATGTGTAGTAGTGATATAGGGACCTGAAAAATCAATTTAAAATTGAACAACAAATCAGATTGTCTCTCTACGGGGAAAATCAATCCAGCCAGCCCAGAAAACTGAGTAGCAAATGCAGCCACAGCCAAAGGGAGGTTGGACTTAAATTGAGGAATAAGCAGGAGTAAAGGGATTTGAGTCGACATTATCATAGTAGCAGTTTGAATAGGATCCTGTGATTTCTCACAACATATTAATATTTATCTAATAACAATTCGAGATCGAAGTCGAAAACTCTAATGCGTTCATTTTTACACTTAAACACGTATGGTCTCTATTTCTTTGATCAAACTTGCAGGTATATATATGTATATATATAGCCTCAGAACTGTGATACTTTGCCACAAGTTCTTGTCTTTTATGGCATTATACAAGACTACAAAATATACCTTAAATAAGGTGACTGTAATTTGATGACCGCTCTTGAGTGACTGTAATTCGATTTTAACAGAAGCGCTACTCTATATTTGCTATGTGAAACCATAAAATCGATCATCCATTGATGTATATGATGCTTTGGATCTCATAGGTGGTTCAGAATTCGGATCTCTTAAATGCTTGAAAATTTTCTTAAATGATGAGACCCTTCGTTAACTTTGTCAATGCCCTGGAGTTTGGTCACACATAAATGTGCACAAAATTCTGAGCTTCGGATTGAGGTAGCTCAGAGGATTTGTTTCTCTTCAAGGGTAAACACAGTCCTCATCTATTGTGTCTAGAACTGTGCTCTTCTTACCAGGATATTCAGTCATCTTTGGGCTCTAGAACTGGCCCCTCGGTTTTGTAAAACGGGGTTTTATATGATCTTTATCTTGATCCACAAAACTGCAGCCTAATCACTGTTTGCAAAAGTTGGTCCAGATTTTTTGATTTCTATAATATTATTTATTCTGTCAGGAATTTTACAAGCGCATTTAAGTTGAAGCAAAACACTAGCTCTGTCATATCCCTAGGCACTAAGCCATTGGACTGTTGTCGAAACATTTTGACATTCTAATTTTCTGGATTTTCAACTATTTAGTAAGAAATTGATTATGGAATAGCTATTTAGTGGGCTTTCGGTCCAGATTTTGAACCAAGGCTCTGATACCATGTTAAGAGCCCTACCCTAGGGTCTGCTAACAAATCTAGTTTCTTCTGAAATTAAATGCGATAAGAGGTGATAACTTACCTACTTACACTGCTTTTACACAAATAAAATTTTACCAATTACATTATAATCAACACAATTTAAGGTGAATATTTCATTCTAATTAACTTTACCAAAGTAGACTATGGAGGAATACCTGTGTCGGTGGCTGATGGAGATACCTTTGTCCTGCTGCTCCTGTTGAACGCTCCTCTTGACGAACCCGACCGGATTTACCTCCCAGCCAACTAGGAAATAATCCCTAGCCCAGGAAACCTCCACAGGTTCCCTAGCCCTCCAAGCCCAAGTCCAACCAGATGTAGTGGGTGTGTCCAAATGAAAGATCCAGACCAAGATAACAATACTTCCCTCCTCTCAACAACCCAAGAAACCTTCACAGGTTCCTAAGGTCTCCAAAAAAACACAACAAGTCTAAACAATCACAACCAACCCCCACAATCATAAGCAAGAACCCACCAAAAAAAAACATCCCTCTCTTCCTCCCCCCCTTCCCGTTTTATACCCTCCTTCCCTTCTCCATCTCAACCACCTCTCATTAATGTCATTAACTTCTCCTCCATCCTTATAGTTGACTTCTCTTCTCCCAAGTAAGCTAGGAGTACATTTGGAAATGTGAGATGTAATTACATGGAGAGGACCATGTCTTCTCCTTAGTAAATGTGAGGGTACATTTGGGAATGTAAAATGAATATATATATTGATAATAAGATGGAGAGGACTATGTCTTCTCCCTAGAAAATGTGAGGGTACATTGCGAAATGTAAAATGAATATATATATATAATATATATAATATAATATTTATTATATATTATTATATATTATTATATATAAAAGATGGAGAGGACTATTTTCTCCAAGTAATGTGAGGGTACATGGGGAGTGTGAGATGTTAATTACATGGAGAGGACCATGCCTTCTCCTTAGTAAATGTGAGGGTACATTGGGAAATGTAAAATGAATATATATTGATAATAAGATGGAGAGGACTATGTCTTCTCCCAAGTAAATGTGAGGGTACATTAGGGAATGTAAAATGAATATATATATTTATAATAAGATGGAGAGGACTATGTCTTCTCCCAAGTAAATGTGAGGGTATATTGGGGAGTGCGAGAGGTAATTACATATATTTTTGAAATAATGGAAGGATACCATATCCTACCTAATATTCAATTTGAGAAAATAAGTGGGGAATTTGAAAAATGGAAATCATGAATTTTATATTAGACCTATATTTCTCAATATTTCAGATAATGTAAACATTAACAAAATTTGTAGGATAAGATTTAAGTGGGGCATTACAGGTCACTAGAAGCCCAATCAATGCCTTGGGATGCAAACTTGCTTGAAAAACACTCAATCCCTTGACATGATGGGCTAACCATTCGAATCTTGAGCCGTAAGAAGCCTTAATGTCAAGAGGATGGTAGATCTCAGCTCATTTATGAGGCAAACAACCTCATTGATGAGACAAAGGAGGGAAGGATTGTTCAAATTTTCTATAAATGCAAGTGCATGGAGAGCCCCAGAAAGTAGTGCATTTTTATAATGCCAAATTTCTCTAAATTAATATATCATACCATTATGAAGATAATTCCACCATTGTAGAGATTTTTTCTATGTTTATTTGAGAGAGTAAGAGCTTGCAAAAGAGATTGAGAAGGGGAAATCCTTGTTGAGAGCTATCGAGTACCATTACTTAAGAAACTCTCTTCAAGTGCCTTTGTTACTTTATTTGTAAATCTTCCGCCACCAGATATCAATAAAGAGGATCATTTTCCTACTCCTTTGTTGATTTTTTTGCTTCACAAGCTTGTTTTATGTTATTTAGGCTACTTTTAGTTTTGTTCTGTTCATGCATTGTTTTCATTCCATTCAATGTTTTGTTAGTCCATGTTTGATCACTAACACTACTCATTTGTTTGTATATTCCTTGTAGAAAGCAACCAAATGCAAGGAAGTTGTTCTTGGGACTCATAGGAAACCAAGCATACCATACATAAATCTCTATCATTTGAACTGCAATATCTGAATATGTTTTTACTTCAACTAGATTTTTTATTTTCTTGAGTTGTGATATTGACTGAATCGGTATTCATGCATTTCTCTTCATCTTGCATTTTTACATCTAAATATTTCGATGCTTCCCTCTTGATATATTATTGAACTTTGGTTTCCAATGATTTTTTTATCCTTCTTAAGCTTTTAAATATGCATAAGTAATTTTTCATTGTAGTCCTTAAGCAAGAAAATTCTTCATTTTGTCAGCGATAATTTTTCAACTTCCTTTTTCATATTTTGCACTAGCTTTTGACTTTCTTTATATTACTTTTGAGATATCTTGTATGGATTTTGGCATTACTGAATTTGACTTCAATGTAACATCTTGTAGTGTTATTTTTTTCTTCCTATAGGAAAATGCTAAAAACTTCTTTGTATTTAGGATGAAAAACCCTAGTGTTTCTATCCAAGGTGAACCTAAAATAATGTCACCTTGATCACTCCATAAGGATCAATCAGAATTGCGATGTAAATGTATAATCCTCAATGTTTAATTGTAAATCAGTTATGACATATTGTTTTTTATCCCTATTGTCTAATTTTTTATTACATTTGACTTAGGAATCACTAATTGGTTTGTGAGTTTAAGACTTATATAATTTTATTTTCGATAAGACAAATAGAAATAGTAATTTATTTTCCTGCGAAAGTTTCCTTAATTCTAAATAACATTGGAACAAAGCTATGTGAGGTTTCTAAAGATCTTTTATTACTAGTTTCCATTTTATTTTATTTTAGATAAAATTAAAGTTTTTAAATAACTCTTTTTACTCTTGTAATATTACTTTTATCAATGTGTTTCTTAAAAAAAAACTTTATTCTTTATTAAAAAATAATTTATATTTTCCACTAACTCACATTGATAGTTATTTCTAAAATATATACTCCATCGTACTTTTGCTTTGAATTTTATATATTCACTCAAATGACTTTGATAAACAACAATAATTATCATTTTTCCACCTTTATAACTAAACAGCTATAAAGTACTTTTTTCTTATATATATAAGATTTAAATTTCCTCATACTCTTCCCTTTTTTTAATGATTACTTAAAATTTATAATAACTCCTCAATATGATTTTCAACTTCCATGCATAATAACTCCTCAATATGATTTTCAACTTCCATGTATAGTTTTTATTTATGGTTACTTAAATTTTATAATAACTCCTCAATATGATTTTGAACTTCCATGTATAGATGATTAGGATGGTTCGGTTAAAATAAACGTGATTGTACATTGAAGTATGCGTTGTACAACATACACACCATTACACATATTATTTTCTTAATTTAATAAATAGAATAACTTGGTAGATGGAATTGATACTATTTGTATGTACAATGGCTACAAATAAATGGTACGATTGTGATGTGTCATATGGTATAAATAGTAAATTGTATGGACGTGATAGATTGTATGGTGTTAAATTGTAGTAAGAAAAAGTTTTGATTGACTTGTCCTTTAATCAAAAGGAGAAATTCGAAATTTTATATCAGCGGGATCACTTGAGTTGTGGTTAGCAGGAGTGACATGGTCAAATCACTCAGTTAAATTAGTCAATTTGTGTTAGGCTCCTATAATACTAGTGATTCCCTTATTACTATTGTCATTGTAGCCCTTATTGTTATTATTGTTCCCTTATTGTCCCCATATTGTTATTAGTGTACCCCATAGAAGCCCACTATTGTTATTGTTGTGCTCTTATATTATTATTGTTATGTCAGCTTTGATTATATTGTGACGCCTTAAACTCCTATATGTAGAAAAGAGGTTTAGTCATTTGTATCATCCAAGAATTGTTCATTTTGTGCAATGTAAAGGAGGTTTCCCCCTCGAAGAGGCTGATTTTGAAGTCGTTGATCTATCTTTTCTATATTTTTTGTGAGTTTATTCATAACAATTGGTATCAGAGCTTTGGATTCTAGGGTTTCGTTGCTCCAAAAAGCTCATCATGGAATTTTCTCTATAATGTTTTTTTTTGTGACATTTTAGAAGCTAACAAAACAACCCATTTGAGCTGAAACCTTGATGATCCTCTGTCCGAATTTTCGATCTTGTCTCGCTATATTTTCAGATATATGATCTAAGGAATTTAGGGTTTTTGCAGGCTCCCGAATTACATCCCAAACAGGTAACCTTGGGAAAATCGTCATAATTTTCTCTCTGAAATTTCATAAGTTACAGAAAGAGGACGGACTGTAGTTTTTTGTGCATCATTTTCAGGTTCAAAGGTTTAAATGGTGACACGTGGAACTTCGTACAAGTTCACTCTACTGAAAAAGTGTATAATCGGGTCATCTTGGGAGATTGGGCATAACTCTTTCTTGGAGAATCCAATTTCAATCAGACTGGTGGATTTGGAAAGGGGACTCATAAAAATACCACAGTTCGCAATTTCATACCTTAGAGATCTGAAATTTCAAAGATATATCAGATTCAATATCGAGCTACTACAAAGTGAAAAAAGATGTGTAGTTTTTTTTTTTTTTTTGCATAAGTTTGGTTTGAAAAATTAGTTTGAAGGAATTCAAAGGGCATAATGAAGCATAATTATCATTAATTGATGCCCCAAAGAAAAAAAATGGAAACACTTAGTAAGCAACCTGAAAACTCTAGCATGACTCATGAAGAAGAGGAAAAAATGCAACATGATATATCAAAATTACGAGACCAAGTGCAACAAAATTCACTCTCACAAAAAGTAACAGAAGCTATGATGGATGGTTTAAATAAAGCATGGAAGCTAATATGGATGGCGTGGAAGATAATATTGGTTTAAAGAAAGGCATGGAAGCTAAGATGAATGATGTGGAATCTAAGATGGATGGTTGAAAGAAAGGCGTGGAAGCTAAGATGAATGACGTGGAAGCTAAGATGGAAGGAAAAATGGAAGATTTGAAGACATATTTGACAAAGTTGCTAAAGAAATGTTTACTAATGGTGAAAAGGTAGTAGAGGAAACTCATGATGAGAAGAAAAGAAATGTTAATCATGATTTAATAGACTCTAACGTTGGATTGAAGACCCACCATGTTCGAAAGATCGATATGAGGAATTTTGATGGCAAGGACCCCGTAACATGGATACTACAAGTGGATTAATATATCGATCTCCATAATGTGCAAAACACACAAAAGGTACGCATTGTAACTTTATATTTGGAACCAAATCATTTTGTATGGTATCGATGGTTTTTCTCTCGTAAACAAATTGTCACTTGGGCATTTTTTACAGAAGAAATGACAGCACATTATGAGGATACAAAAAGCAACACCCTTTTTAGCCAATTGATAAAGCTCAAACAAAAAGGTTCAATGATGGAGCACATTAAGGACTTCCAAAACTGAATATAAGGTTAAAAGATATTCCATAGGAGCATAGGATTGATGTGGTGTTCATAGGAACTTTAAATGATAACATCCAACATGAGGTTCGCCTTTGGGAACCTAATTCATTGGAGAAGGCATTCAGGTTGGCAAGAAAAATGGAAAGAAAAATTATGGCAACTAGGAAGCCTACCACCCACAACTATAAAGATGGAAGTGTTGTTGCCCCTAGCCTTCCACAACCTACAAGGTTGACACCACACATTGGAAGAAAAAGAGCAAAAGGGCTTTGTTACAGTTGTGATACCAAATACACTAAAGGTCATAAGTGTGCTGAGAAGAAATTATTATACATAGATTGTGAAGAGGAGGAAGAAAAGGAACAAGAAATTTCAAAAGAAGAGGATATACATCAGGAACAAACCCTAGAGAAATAAGAAATGAATCCGACCATATCTTGTAATGCCTTGGACGAAATTACCACTCCTCAAACTATCAAGATAGAAGGACATATCAAGAATAAAAAGGTAGTAGTGTTGATTGATTCAGGAAGTACCCATAATTTTATTCATTGTAAGATAGCTAAGGAATTGAATTGCTTCCTATATCCAACACCGGAGTGTCAATTGATGGTTGCAAGTGGAGGAACCATAAATTGCTCTAGAAAGTTCCAGAATATTGAGCTATCCATGGGAGAATATGTATTGAATATCCCAATGCTTTCCATTCAAATGGGTGGTCTTGATGTTGTACTGGAAGTCCAACGGCTACAATCCTTAGGTACAATAGATTTTAATTTTCAAGAAACTTTTATGAAATTTTTTTCAGAAGGAAAGGAAGATGAGTTAATGGGTATCGCAGGGAAAATAAGAAAGATAATCAGCTCTAACGGAATGATAAAGGCTCTATATAAAGAACAACGAGCCGCAATTGCATGATTATATCGTTAGAGGTTCTCACATCGAAATCATCTATTTCTCTAGATATCCAAAAAGTCTTGGACAATCATTCCCAGGTATTTGACACTCCCAAAGGCCTCTGATCTATTCGTGATCATGATCATGCTATTCATTTGATTCCAGGAAGTGTTCCTCCAAACATCAGGCCTTACAGATATCCCTATGCCCAAAAGAGTGAAATTGAACGTATGGTTGCAGAAATAGGCTGGTATAATTCAACCTAGTCAAAGTTCTTTGTTTGCTCCAGTAGTATTGGTGCACAAGAAGGATGGATCATGGCGCATGTGTCCGGATTATAGGGAGCTCAACAAGCTCACTATTACAGATAAGTTTCCCATTCCTGTCATTGATGAATTACTGGATGAATTGCATGGATCAATTTACTTCACCAAGTTGGATCTTCGTTCAGGATATCATCAAATCAGAATGAAGATTGAAGACATTCCGAAAACAACATTTAGAACTCATGAGGGTCATTATGAATTTTTGGTCATGCCTTTTGGCCTTACCAATGCACCTTCAACATTTCAAGGTTTGATGAATTCAATTTTCAAACCATTCCTTAGAAAATTTGTGTTAGTATTTTTTGATGATATACTACTCTACAACAAGTCTTGGAAGGATCATGTTGAACATGTTGATAGGGTGCTACAACTATTGGAGGAGAAACAATTATATGCAAAAAGATCCAAATGTTTCTTTGGAGTACAAGAGGTGGAATATCTGGGTCATATTGTATCTCATGAAGGAGTTAAGGTAGACCCTAGCAAAATTAAAGCCATTAAGGAATGGAAAATCCCCACATCCATAAAGCATCTGCGAGGATTTCTCTGGTTGACAGGGTATTATCGCAAGTTTGTTAAGAATTATAGGAGAATAACAACACCTCTAACAACACTATTGAAGAAAGATGCATTTTCATGGACTCGAGAAGCAACAAAGGCCTTTGAACATCTTAAAAAGGCAATGTGCCAAGCACCGGTCCTAGCTACATCAGACTTCACAAAAACCTTTATTGTGGAATGTCATGCCTCAGGAAATGGAATTGGTGTTGTTTTAATGCAATAAGAAAGACCCATTTCTTTCGAAAGTCGTCCAATCAAAGGAAAGTATTTATACAAAGCTATTTATGAGAAGGAAATCTTAGCAACAATACATGCACTCAAGAAATGGTGACCCTACCTATTGGAAGAAACTTCAAGATAAAAATGGATCATGATGGTCTTAAATACTTTTTAGAACAAAGATTATCTTTAGAAGGGAAACAAAAATGGGTCACAAAGATGTTCGGTTATGACTTTGAAATCATCTACAAAAAAGGGAAGAAAAATGTTGTGGCAGATATGCACTCTTAAGAAAAGATGAGGATGTGGAAGCATTTCTTTGTGCCATTTATATTATCCAACCAGATTGGATAAACGAAGCAAGGGATGAATGGAAGAATGACGAAGAAGTGTGGGCACTCATTCAAAAGTTACAACAAGATCCCAGTATATCTGATACATTTAGCTCGAGAAATGATTTGTTATGCTACAAATATTGCTTATACTTATGTACAAATTCCCAACTCAAACAAAATATTCTTATCGAATTTCACACTTCTCCCTTAGGAGGGCACTCGGGATTTTTTTTAAATTACCACAGGGTTAAGAAGGAATTTTTTTGGGATGGCCTTAAATCGGATATTCAAAATTTTGTGGTGGAATGTTTAGTTTGCCAACAAAATAAAGTTGAAACATTTAAGACCCCAGGTTTATTACAACCTTTATCCATTCCAAGCCAACGTTGGGGGTTTCAATGGATTTTATCACAGGTTTACCCAAGTCCAAAGGAAAGAGTGTCATCATGGTGATAGTTGACAAACTTACCAAGTATGCACACTTTTGTGCATTATCTCATCCATTTAAAGCAAGTACAGTTTCTACTGCATTTATGGAAACAATTAAAAAGCTACATGGAAACCCAAAGATTATTGTAAGCAACAGAGATCCCATTTTCACTGGAAATTTTTGGACAGAATTATTGTCTTGTCTCGGTACTCATTTAGCTCATAGCTCATCTTATCATCCTCAATCTGATGGGAAAACTGAGATAGTAAAAAAATGTTTGGAAGGATATCTTTGTTTCTTTGTCTTTGATAAACAAGCACAATGTGTCTAATGGTTGCCTCTGTATGAATGGTGGTATAACACTTCCTTCCATGTTGCAGCAAAAATTACCCCATTTATGGCACTTTATGGATATCATCCACCATCCATCACATCATATTTAAGAGAAAATTCTAAGGTTCAAGCAGTGGAAGATCACATCAAGCATCAACAACAAGTTCTCCAACTTTTAAAGGATAACCTCACTTTGCGCAGAATAGAATGAAACAATAGGAAGATCAACATCACAGCGAAAGAAGTTTTGATATAGGTGACTAGGTATTCCTACGGATACAACCATATAAATAAATGTCCCTCAAGCAAGATAAGAAGGATAATAAATTATCACCAAAGTATTATGGTCCATACAAGGTGTTGCAAAAGATTGGTACTATGGAATACAAATTGGAGCTTCCTACAGCTTCCCGCATGCACCCAGTTTTCCATGTTTCATGTTTAAAGATGGTTATAGGTGAAAAGCTTCCAGTTCAAACAATATTTCCAGAACTTGATGAGGAAGGAAAAATCATATTGGAACATGAAGCAGTCACAGAAACAATAACTCGACATCTACAAAATCGATCAATTTCGGAGTATCTCATCAAGTGGAAGAATTTACCCACTGAAGATTCCACATGGGAGGATGGGAATTTTATATAAAAGCATCTATAATTACTCCAGCGTTAACGACAACACTTTTTTTAAGAAGAGGGGCATGTTAGACCCCTATAATACTAGTGATTCCCCCATTACTATTGTCATTGTAGCCCTTATTATTATTATTATTGTGCCCCTATTGTCCCCATATTGTTATTATTGTGCCCCATAAAAGCCCACTATTGTTATTGTTGTGCCCTTATATTATTATTGTTATGTCAACTTTGATTATATTGTGACCCCTTAGACTCCTATATATAGAAAGGAGGTTTAGTCAATTGTATCATCCAAGAATTGTTCATTTTGTGTAATGTAAAGGAGGTTTCCCCCTTGAAGAGGCTGATTTTGAAGTCGTTGATATATCTTTTCTATCTTTTTTGTGAGTTGGTTCATAGAAATTTGAGTTTGTAGGCTAGAAGTAGAGTTCTGCATGAGTTGATTGCTAAAATCTAGGAATCTAGTGGAGTTATAGTTAGTTAAACTCTGTAATCTGAACTCTAGTCTAGAATAGAGTCAGTAGGAGTTCAGTTCAGTAGTATAATTTTTGTTAACCCACTGATCTCTCAATTAACTTATCAATTTACCAAAAATAACCCTAGTCATGCATGGAATTCAAATTTCCTAGTTGATGTGGAGGAAAAGGCACATTGTAATTGTCAATTATATACTAGCTGAGTGTACAGGTTTAACATTGGAGCAAGTTATCAATTCCTTCAAGATTTTTGCAAGGAAATAGGGAATTATCCTATTTTTAGGAGCTAATTTCCTCAAGGATTGCGCAAGGAAATAGGAGGGAGGTTGTGGCCTATTTTGGCCAAGTGTTGGTTAGAGAAGATCAGTGAGCAGGAGATCAGTATTACCTTGTAAGTGTAGCTTAAAGGATTGAAGCAAACATTGCAATAGATCCATATTCTCATCTAATTCAATACAAAATAGAGGAGGGTTTTTTCTCAGTTGGGTTCCCCAGGAAAAGTATTGTGTTCATTTTGATTTAATGGTTGCATGTTATTGCATGTGTTTCTATTGTGTGACTTCCTTTCCGTAGATCATGCAAAAGAAATTTGTGTCTATTGTTTTCAGTATAAATTCATTAGTAGTAGCAAATTTCAAGATATTTCTACATACTCATATTTTGATTACGCATGAAATGGTTAATATGTTGTATGGCTCCACAAGGTGCATGGAAAAATGGAATGTATGAAAACAACTTGAAAAAAATGACAAGCGATGTGTGTATAGTACGACGGGTGATGTGTGTGTTGTGTATAGCCAAAGAATTTATTTATTTTTTTTTTATTTTTTTTGTGGAATTTAATTGGCTACACGATGAATAGAACTCGTATAGTAGGAGGTATGGATTGATGGAAAAATTGTCGACAGCAAACGATGGAAGAAGGAAGGTAACAATAGCTTGTAGTGGCGACAACAAAAGGCATGCTGACAGCGGCCTACTGAACGACCATTATGGCTATGCTGCTTTTTTCCATTTTTGGATTTTTTTTTTTTAATTATTTTTTTTTTTTTTCTTTTAATATAATTTGTTTTCCTTTATTTTTTTTATATATAATTTTTCCATATATATAAACAACAAAATTTAAGGGCAATTAAAAAGGCTAGATGGTTGAATTGAGAACCTCCAAGAACATTGTGTGGTTAGTAGCCTCAATTTCCAAGGGCAAGGACAACAAACTTGACAAAGGGATGATGGCCAAAGGCCAAGATCAAAGAATGAGGCTCAAATACCCATGTAACGAACAAAGTTCTTATACTCATTGAAATATTCAAAATATCTAGAATATATAACTATTCATAATAGGATAAATATTAATATATATCAATGTTGAATGTACAAGAGATATGAGATATGTTGTGGTTACTAATGAAGGCTCATCTTATATATTAGGCAAGGTGCACCTTCATGAATAGTCAGATCTTAACAAACAGACATATTCTTTCATAGCTTATTAGTTTATATTTATTAATTATTATTTATATTACATATTTATGTTTGTTACATAAAAGTGTACTAGTAACAACAACTCCACCAAATATATGTTATATATTTTCTTTTTTGTTTTCAGTAGAATAATTCAAACTAAATACATGTTATTATATATTTTGGAAAATTATCATTAAAGCAAAAATAATGATCTTTCTCAATTGTTGTGGTCCTAATTTTCTCAATAGCAATCCGCATACAATTATTGTTTATACTTTATTTTATGGCATGTTAATATTAACCTAAAAAATTTAAATATATTATATAAAATTTAAAAACAAAACAAAAAGAAAAAACAAAAGAAAAAAAACTTGTGGTCCTAACTTCCTCAATAGCAATCCACATACAATTGTTGTCTCTCCTTTCTTTTTTCTTTTTGTGACATTTTAACACTAGACTTACCCAAAAAAAAAAACCACAAATAACCATTTATATTCCATTTTGTGCACCTATCATCCCAATACTTGCAATGAACAATTTTGCGGTGTAACTAAATAGAGCATGTTGAGATGAACAATTTTAGCGTTACACATTTGGAACAATATTTAAAAGACTTTTTCACAACTATAAATAAATTAAAGGTGTTGGAGTAATATTGAAAATGTGAATTCATTGCCTATGCTTATTCTTACAAGCTTGTGGGTAGGGAATAATTTATCCCAAACTTGAAGTGTTATCACACCCAGTGGATTCTTTTACGTGGAGTGCTCTTTGCACTATACTTTTGGAACAATATCTTATTGGTACTTTTACAATCCCTCCATCAGATTTGGGGCCCAAATTCATTTCATCCATCTACCATACTCATTTTACTGGATTTTCCACATCATGATTAGTTTCAATTGAAGAGAAGTGGTCATGGGGCCATTAAATCCATTTTCCCCAAGTTTCCTACATATGTATTTTAAAAATAAGTATTACAAGAAAAATAAATAATCAAAAACTAGTCACAAAAATTAATCTTTACGCTCAAAACATTTAGTGTAGAAAATTAGGCAAGGTGACATGATGAGCTTTTTATGAGAAATATCTTTATATTCCATAGGAGGAATACACATTTTTTCATATTTGAGCAACTACTTAAATATATTTCCATGTGTAATATACTTATATTCCATGTGAGGAATATACATTTTTTTATTCTATGAGAAATATATTTATATTTCATAGTAGGAATACACATATTTTCACTCTTGAGGGACTACTTAGATATATTTCCATGTAAAATATCCTTATATTCCATATGAGGACTATACATTTTTATATTCTTAAGGAGTTACTCAGACAATAAGGCTCAAAGCCATTACTGCTCAGTACCATGGACCCCTACACCTATCTTAACCAAGTCAAGTGTTGAGTGACATTTCGCCTCTCAATGATAATAATTTTCAATTACTTAAAATTTGTTTGAATCAATTAAAGTGAATCTCAATATAACAATTGTACACATTATTCATTTTATTAACGTTACACTTTCATCCTATTGCAGCTACAATTTCAACTCTCATTTCCCAACTTTTCATTCAATCTAACAATTTGAATTTGGATCATGTGGCATATGGATCTCGTTGTTTGTTGGTTAATGGAATATTGAATTCTATATTTTTCTATGTTGGAAATATTGAGAGGGGAGTGAATCAATATTTCACTCGCAATTAGTTAATTATTAATTTTCAGAGCATCAGCATTCAATCAAAACAAGAATCATTAACACATCACAAGACCAGTACACATGAAAACCCTTATGGGCGAAAAACCACCAAACGTTTTTTTTAAATAATTTATGAGTACAAAATTTCTCAGCTCCAACTTCTCAGTACTCTAGAAAATCATTTTATTTATTAGGAAGCCGTAACTCCTAAAAGGATGCTCCAACAACCTAGTTTACTAGATCGCGTTGGAAGGGGACGCTTCAATTCTCTAGTTTTATCAGCTTCAACTTAAACGATGCTCCAACACCCTGCAAGCTCCAACTTGCCCTAGCACCACCCTACCACCTTGAAGTATTTTCAGGCTCCAACCCGAAGGAGACTTCACTCTCCCGCTTTGCACCACCCAACCACCCTTAAAATTGTTGAAAAATGTAACTAGCATCGATCTTCATAATGTAATAAAATGTCATTTTTATCATTAACATATTTATTATTTTATTTTATTTTATTTTTGGTCAAAGCGTGTTCTTCATGCCTATAAATTCAAAGAGTCAAAAATAATTTATTATGTATTTGAGCCAAGTCTCATTTGGACTTTTTGTAAGAAAAGAAAAAAAATATATATATTGAGTCAAAGTCCACCAAAATAGTCAAAGTCGACCCTCCTTGGGAACAACCTGGGCATCCAAGGGCCACCTACTTGACCTCCTAGATAGATATATATACGAAGGACAATTCGACCTATTGGCATATAAATCAAACACAATTCAAGGAGCGATTTTTTGAACTAGCAAAGGACAAAGGGAGCCAAATTAAAAGAGAAACATGTCTAGAATATGTGGAGGATAATTTCTGAAAATGAGGACAAGTTTTTGAGGTAGTTACAAACATATTTTCGGCCTTCTAGTGCAAACCCAAAATTTCAGAACATTGACTAGAAGAGAATTGAAATTTCAAGAAGAAGATTAGACTTCGACTAGTTTTGACATTGACTTTGATACTTGGAGGTGACTTAGAGGAGGGTTGGGCTTCATTTTAGTGGAAAATTTGGTCTTGAGTCTTGGATATCTCATTTTGATCTGATTCTATAAGAGAAGGATTGTTGTTGGGTTTTCCCCCTTGTGGGGTTTTTCTCTGGCTTGGAGCCTAATTTTTTATGTTCTTTGTCTCTTTGTGATCCTCTTGTTTTAAACATTTGTATAATCGCTTGATCAAGAGAACATAATAAGTAATAAGAAATCAAATAACATTCACAAAGTAATTATAAAGAAGAGAAATCTAGCCTATTGACTGTACACTTGGTCTCTCAACATGGTATCAGAGTTATGGTAAAGGTAGGAGCACCATCAAAGATATAGATTCGTATGAAAGAATGAAGAGTCAAGGATGAAAGTTTGAAGTTGAATCACCGTGATAAATTTGACTAACAGGTTTATCTTTGTGGAATCTTGTGGAGTGGTGTCTAAATTACAGCAAGAAACACATATCATCCTAAGTTGTCTATACAAAGTATAAAGGAAGTCAGAAAGGAAAGATTTGAATGTTGAAATAACAGCAAGAAAGGGTTCCTTGGTTTGTGCCTTAATCAAAGGAAACACAACGAGTTTCTCCTTGGCATGCTCGAGTTTCCTATAATTTAGGATGATTTCGAAAAATTTAGGAATCATTCCTAAAACTTAGGACGTGTTTAGAAAAAATTAACTAATGTGTTAAAGTGGAATGACAAGTTACATGTCTTCTAGTGCGAGTTAGTTGAGAAAAAGAACGTGTGTTTGAGTCTCAAGTCCTTGATTTGAGATAGGAAGATTTGCATGAGTAGTTAACTCATGTTAACTCAATAAATCAAAAAATAAAATTCCTTAATTATAAACTCACTAAACTTAGTCATTCGAACTACTTTAAAAGGAGGAACGAAGGCACAATTTGATCATTATCTTGTGAGCACAAGTTGGTGAGACAAGATAATAGAACTCACGGGTTTGTGAGAAGGTTGCATAGGTTTATGTGTATAGCTTGTGTGAGAAAGGTGTGCCACGAGTAGCTTGTGTTCATCATTGGAGAGATGAACTTCCTTGGGAATTGTGCAAGAATTTAGGAGCATCCCATGTGCAAGGAATTAGGAGAAAATCGAGGAGCAGAAAAAAGGTCTTGCAAGGAGTGTTTTAGCTTAGTGCAAGCAGAGAGAATCATATTGTATTCTCTATTGAAACAAGTTGTATTTGTAAGAGATTAACTGATCAAATTTCTTCCATAAAATTCTCAAACAAGCAGAGGGTTTTTGCAGTTGGGTTCCCTAAAAAAATTGTGTTGTTGAATTGTGTGATTGTTAATTTATTTTTATTCTTATTCCACTGCAAAATTAGTAGATGAATTTTGTATCTATATGAAAATAAATTAGTTTCACATTGATCATATTAGCAGTTGCAAAATTTTGTGGATTTTCTACATTTAATAACCTCGCTCAAGCAAGAAGGAAAACCAAGAACAATATGAATCTTTGACATTCTTTTTTGGCATATGAACTCACTGTGGGAACACTTATATATGACATCCGATCTTATTAAGGCATCATATTTATGGATCATTTGATTTTACCGTGACATTATTTTTACTATGAAATGTAAGGCATTCTATCACAGTGAATGTGACATCTAAGGACAATAATATGACATCTTATGACCAAACATATTAAAAAAGTTGCGATAAAAAAATGGGGCTATTAATGGAGGAAAGATTTTGAATTTGGATTACTAGTCATGTTGAACATAGAAAACAAAATTACTCGCTCTTTGAAGAAGACAAGGCTACAAGGATATGAATAACGAAAAAGGCAGTGAATCAATATATATATTTGAAATCAATATATCTTTGTGAATTACGAAATATATACTTCTGAGAATTACGAAAAATTTCAGAGGAACCTGACATATAAATACAATACCATGAAGAGAATCATCTATTGTGATTGGAGCACATCAATCCACACACATCTGTGACTACTTGTTCAAAGAAATTTGGGAATAAAAAACAAAAGTAAAGATAAGATATGAAGTTATTTCTCTATGGAAGAATGTGAATTTTGTGACATCATATAAGGCACTGTCTTTTGTAATTATATATGAAGTTTTGAGGTACAAAGTTATGTCGTTATATGAGAGAATTCGAGGGACGATACAGAGTTTTTCGTATCAATGAACAAAGTTTATATGCGAAGGACAAAAATTTAAGACATGTGCAAAGGTTTATGAAGCGGCCATAAATTCCTTCCTATACATATAATAAGGACTAATCACATCAATGAATCCGACCTATATATGAAGTTTGAAAGAAACCAAGACAAAGCAAGCAGACCAAAGGAACTTATGTGGTTTGTATCCTAGTACAATGGTTAAAGGTTTGAGGCACCTTTGTTGGAGAAATTTGGTACATGACAACTGAAGAAAAGTTAAATAATATTATCTCTACAAGGATGAATAAAGTAAAATTAAAGAGGTATGTATAAATTCTATTCACTTACATGAAATAACCTATGTCAATCATATTGCACATGATACCAAGTCTTCTCGGGGATGTGTTAGCACACTATCAATTAAGGAGAGGAAGCGCAAGCAGGAGAGGCCATAGTAAACCTAAAAGGAGAGGAATTTATTGCTCGACTGATAGGGAAAGGAAACTTCTTAAGCTTATAACTACCTTGCCCTCCCCCAAATTTATGGTATCTAACCCCTCCATTTCAAGTTCCAGGATCTATTTCTCCACTTTCCTTTTTCCACGACTATCCATCCTATGAATTAATTATTTAACTTGAGCAATGACAAATTGGGTTGAATGGAATGATGTGAAATTGTTTTCAGCATATCAACAAAAGGTCTCCTTTCAGGAGGTTGAACAAATCCATTCCTCTAGGCAGCGTTGTGAAGCATTTTTTCTTGCAGTTTTTTTACACAAGGAGTATCTAAATGCAGATTGATTCACATAACTGCTCAATAAAGAAGAGCTTCCCAATGGGGGATAACTAAGTAATAGAAATATTGGTTATAATGATTGATCCAATGAACGATAGGTAATGGTAAAGTCACATCTAGGAATTTCCATAAAGAGTAAGCTAATGATATTTTGAAAGATAGTGACGTACTATAAAAGGGTCTGTGTAGATACATTTAAAATCGTGATGGTAGCATTTAGATTCTTTCCTTGCATATGAAGAATAGGTTTTTGTGATTCATAAATGAAATGATCTCCATCTCATAGAAAGCTTGACAATAGCATCTCTAGGATTTTGCAACTAACTCTAGTATACTTGTAGACTTTGTAATTTTTAAATGATAGATTTTGGAGATTTTGGAGAATCTAGAGTTTGTAAATCATAGCAAATGATTGAGTTAAAAAACCCTAGGATCAAAAACCCTAACTAGTTGTTTCTACTATAAAAATAAAACTTAGCTCTTGAGAATGACATGAATGACATCATGTTGATGTAAGGACAAGGTTGATGGAAAGGTTCAATATTATAAGTGAGTTGACTCCCCTTAAAGAGATAAGTATTCTACATCTCCTTTATTATTGTTGTTATTTTTGTCTATGCACTTTGCCTTTTGTTCTTTCATAGTCTTCTAATAAAGGTTGCAATTCAAGACAAGATCTATATAAGCTTGACTAAAATATGGAAGAATTGGAAGAATGTACCAAAGCACAATAACAAGAATAATGCAATTTGATGTATCAAAAAGTCAATTAAATGGCAGCATGAAAAAAAAAATAATAATAAAATAAAATAAAAAATATGCTTAATAAAAACAAAAAAGTTCTTCGCCTACCTTAGCAGGAAAGAGGGAGTTGTAAGACACTAATAAACACAATACTAATTGAATCTTGACAGAAAACCTAAAAATGTTGGTAATCAAAAGGAAAAATGTCATATCTATAGCAATACCCTTTAGCAAGAAGTTGAAGAATTTTGATATTGTTGATACATAATTGTATTGGTCATTGATTGGTTCCCTGACATATTCGATACAAGAACACATTGATTGGGATGGTGCTAATAGAGATACTATTAATGGTTGGAACTGGTATTAATTCTTGGAAGAACATGAAGTTGAACTCTATTGTAATAAGAAGGAATAAGATATGAAGGGTTATGAATAATTTTGGATCCATAAGGCATTTGATAAGCTATTTGATGAAACGTTGGATTTGATATGAAGATTGTCAGAAAACAAGGAAGGTCAAATCTTGTTATGATGTGATGCAGATAGAAGCCAAGCAACTACAATGTATCTCCACAAGATGAATAATTAGTTCATGCATTGATGAATTTCCTTTTCAATGATGAATATTTTTTAGACAAGCTTAGGCTTATCAATATCTCCTTCCTGGTTGAGAGGGAGTGATGGTGGACACCGTGTTATCCATGTGTCATGTTTTATGACTAGGACTAACAATTGAAATGTGGAAATATTGATTGAAAATTGAATTCCTTATCATGGTAATTACTTGTGATTGTTTATGTATGTGTTTTTCATTTAATATTTACTTCATTCATTAAATCATCAAGCAATTACACAAGTAAAGTGCACAAAGATATAAGATACACAAGATTTAGGCTCCAAGCCAAGGTAAAACCCACAAGGGGAAAACCCATCAATCGTTCCTTATAGATCCTTTGTCAATAGGAGAAATCCAAGTCAAACTTAACCAAGATTCCAAGTGCCAAGTCAACCCTCCACATTATACCATGATACATCAACTAGGTGTTCAACCAATCTATTTACTCAAGTTTTCCATGTCACAAAGGACTACATCATCATTGTCATTTGTATGTCACAGATATGTAGCCATAGGTAGCTTCAATTTTTCACCACGATTAGCCCAAACTATCCACATAAAAATTACCCACAGTAGCCTAAATTTTCCACCATAGGTAGTCAAATTATCACAGAAACACTGTCATTGGAAGCTTTAACTATTCAGAAAATATAATCACAGGAAGCTCGAACTATCATAGAAATATAGTCACAAAAATCTGGCACTGCCCATAGATTCATAGCCACAGGAAGCTCGCACTATCCACAGAGAGAGAGAAACATCACAAAATTTGTCCTTTTTCATGCCTTCAATTCATGCCTTGGACCTGAATTATTCATCACAAAATAAATTTGAATTATTTTCAAAATGATGAGGAATTGGTGCAAATATATAGTTGTTTCCACGTGTGAAGAGACACAAATCTTGGGCAGGCCAACTTGTCATACTAGAAGGTTGACTTGGCAACTTGGAGGGATAAAGGACATTTACAAAAAAATTCAAATTTTGTTCTTTTTGTAGGGTCACAAAGGACATACCCTTTTTACTTTGATATAAAAAAAGAAAAATTGTTTTTGTTTTTACATTAATACAAGTGCAAATAATTATGAAGACCAAACCTAGTTACAATTTCAACACTCCCTCTTAACTAGGGAGGTATTCATAATGACTTATCATGATATTCTGAATTTTAGAACTCTTATAAGAAAGGATTCAGATTGATAAGAATCATCATAACAGCATTGTCAAAATAGCAAAGCCTTGACTAACAAGCTCTATATCTCCACTAGATCAGAGCATAATGTTGTGAGGAATAAATTTGGATACCACTGCCTCTCTAGGCACATACCCCATCTGGATGTTTACCAAGTATGCCCTCACATGACTATTCTTATCTTGGATACCCATCCTCAAAGAATATTTGTCCCAGATGCTATCCAATCCACCATTCTCCTTACCAATGCCTTCACTAGGCTTACGGTTGTTAGTCATAGCCATAGTGCATGACACATCGAGAATACAATGTCCATCCTTACTCCCTCTCAACCAAAGAGGAGATCCTCACTCCCTCTCAACAGGGAGAAATAAACACAAGCCTAAGCTTGTCAAAAATGCTCATTAATGCATCATCTTCTTGGCTCCTATCTACATCACATCATAACGAGCTTCAGCCTTCCTGGTTCTCTAACAATATTCATGCAACTTTGAATCCAATGTGTCATCATGTTGTTCAGAAAACACCTTATAGTGCCAAAATTCCCAACAATTGATTGCACAAGTCTTCACATCTTCCTTCATAACAAAATTCTACTTTCACGCTTTTCCACAAAATCATATCAACTTCCAATCATCAGTAGGATCTCTATGTCAATCAACGTGCTCCTAGATCAAACCAATCAGCGGCTACCACAACAATATCATAAATTTTCAACTTCTTGTTATAGGATATTGTCCTAGATCAATCATCTTCCCTTTTGATCACAAGCTTCTCAATTTTTCTGCCAAACTTCAATTAATATTGTATCCATCCAGGATCTAACATCTTCCTCTTTCTAGTGAGATAGGTAAACATCTTCCTTTTTTATTAAGTATTGCTTTCATGTTGCCATCTAATTGACTTCTATTGATGCATACTTCAAACTACTTTCTTCTTATCTTCATGCTTTACTATGTTCTTCCAATTCTTCCATCTATTAATCAATCTTAGATAGATTTTGTCTTGACCTTCAACCTTTGTTAGAAAACTATGAAAGAACAAAAGACAAAGTCCATAGACAAAATAGAAACAGTAATAATAATTACAGAAAGTAGGTATACAATACTTATCCTTTTGAGGACAGTCAGCTCCCTCATCAACCTTGTCCTTACATTAGCATGATGTCACTCATGTCGTTCTCAAGAGCTAGGCTTTCTTTTTACAGTGGAAACGATTAGATAGGGTTTTTGTTCCTAGGGTTTTCTAATCCAAACCTTTTTTAGGGTTTACAAACCCTAGATTCTCCAATGTCTTCAATATCTGTCATTAAGAATTGCAAATTCTACAAGCATACTAAAGAGTTAGTTGCAAAACCCTAGAGATGTTTTCCTAGGATGAATATCATTTAATTTTTTGATCATAAAAGCCTAGACTTCAATGAAATAATATAACCCATTTTTCTATCGTTCAAAAGATCATCACCATGACCTAGAAGGCTTAACATTATTAGCAATATAATTGACATAAGTCATGAAATGCACAAAAATTAAGTGTACCTTTTCAACCTTACTTGTCAACACATATCCAAACCTTTCGCAACAGAGATTGTCATCTTCTTTCCACATAGGTACTTCAAATCTTCAATCATCCAACTGCTTCTTATATTTCTTCCACGGAAATATATATATATATATATATATTTTTATTTATTATTTATTTATTATTTATTTATTTATTTATTTATTTTCACTGTCCTTGTACAAGGTTTATACAAAGTTTTTCCCTTTAGTTATGGAGATGATACACAACTTTAGTCCCTTCACAAACTATATAGTTCAGCTTCTTGATCCTTAACTTCATATATGATCTCAAAGACTTCAATCTCTTTCATAAAATCAGTGAGCTTCATATGCTTTAAAGAAGTGTTGCCATAGATAATTATGTAAGTAATAGTGTCATAGAAGACACGGATGCCATTGCAATATGTCGTGACACTGAATGTTCGGCCCTTGTCTTAGTACATACTTCGCTTGGATAGCTCACGTCTTTGACAAGTATAATTGATTATTTTTGCAATTTGTAGATCCCTTGTTTCTAGGTCACATTCATTAATACATAACGCCTTACATAGCTTGCAATCCATACATTAGAGTAAATTTCAGTAAAAGTGGCCTCCTAAGGAAAAATAATAAAATAAGATCTATGAATTTTGGAGAGAGAAAGGAAAATTATTTTTTAATTGTATTTTTTACTTATCTCCTTATAGTTTTACTCAAATTTCAAGTGTAGACACTCGTTGGATATAGAAATAAATTTTTCATCCAACGAGTACCAATTATGCATACTTTTGAGAAGACCCACATTGATAAAATATATATATATATATATATATACATTAAAAAAATGTGTTCAACACACATTTTTAATGTATTTTCAATTTTTATTAATGTGGGTCTTCCAAAAGTATGCATAATGGGTACTCATTCAATGTAAAATTTAATTATTCATCCAACGAGTGACTACGCTTGAAATTGTAGTAACCATATAAGGAGATAAGCTAAAAATATTTACATGTACCTCTTTTTAAATTTAAAATATTTTGATTGGTTTACATATTATGTACATGAAAATTTCATGGGCACTTTTAGGCCGAAATTTCCTCTAAGGCAAGGTTTACATTATCACACAGAAATATCATCACAAGTCACAGCAATTCTCTTTTATAATCCTCAGACTCAATGTCATAGACCCGATTTTTTCTTGACAAATGCAAACTTCGACCTTTAGTTTCAAACCCTCTTAGATGCTACAGACTTCGGATCATTGTCTCAAACTCAGATTTGTGTCTCTAAAAAGCTTTGAAATGATGCCACATATGAGATAGATTTTCTTGCTCCATTGATCGTCCTTAGCTTTGATTCTAATTGAAAATAGAATTTCTTATCATGGTAATTACTTGTTATTGTTTATGTATGTGTTTTTCATTTAATATTCATTCACTAAATAATCAAGAAATTACACAAGTACAGTGCACAAAGAGACAAGAGACACAAGAAATTAGGCTCCAAGCGAAGGCAAAACCCACAAGGGGAAAACTTGTCAATCCTTTCCTTACAGATCCTTCATCAATAGGAGAAATCAAAGTCAAACTTAATCAGGATTCCAAGTGCCAAGTCAACACTCCACATTTTTCCATGATACATCAACAAGGTGTTCAACCAATCTGTTTACTCAAGCTTTCCATGTCACAAAGAACCACATCATCGTTATCACGGATATGTCACAGAGATGTAGCCATACATAGCCTTAGATGTTCACCACAGGTAGCCCGAAGTGTCCATAGAAAAAGTAGCCACAGTAGTCGGAATTGTCCACCACAAGTAACCCGAATTATCATAGAAACATTGCCACTGAAAGCTCGAACTAATCAAAAAATATAGTCATAGGAATCCTGAACTATCACAGAAAGCTCGCACTATCCATAGAGGCATAACCATGGGAAGCTTGCACTGTCCACAAAGAGAGAGAGATCACAAAATTTTCATCCTTTTTCATGCCTTGGATTCATCCCTCAAATCTGAATTATTCATCATAGAAGAAATCTGAATTATTTCCAAAATGATGAGGAATTGGTGCCAATATATATTTGTTTCCAAGTGTGAAGAGACACAACCCTTGGGCAGGCCAACTTGTCATGCTGGAGGGTCGACCTGAAAACTTGGAGGGACAAAAAACGTTTACAAAAGATTTAAATTTTCTTCTTTTTGTAGGGTCACAAAGAACATGCCCTTTTGACTTTGATAATAAAATAATAATAGTAATAATAAATTTTGTTTTTGTTCTACATTGATACAAGTACAATAATTATAAAGAGTGAACCTAGTTACAATTTCAACATGTAAGCATAGTAAAGAACACTAGTAGGGAGAATGGTGGATTGGATAAGTATTTGGGACTGATATTCTCTAAAGATTTGAACTATGACCTGGATTAACTATTGCAAGTCAAGTACATTGATCTAAGATAAGAATAGTCTTGAGGACTTACATTTCCTAGTGCCAAGTATTCTAACAATGGATTAGGAAATGGTCATGTAAGGACAAATTTGGTGAACACTTGGGTGGGGTATGTGCCTTGAGAGGCAATGGTGCCCAAATTTATGCCTCCCGAAATTATGCTTTAATCTAGTGGAGAGATAGAGCGTATTTGCCTAGGCCTTGATGTTTTGACAAAGCTAGCTATGATGATGTAAATCATCATTGATGCTTATCAATATGGATCCTTTATTACATGAATATTTTAACTTGAAGGTATCTCATTGTCATTATGAATACCTCCCTAGTTAAGAGGGAGCGTTGAAATTGCAACTAGTGTCAGTCTTCATAATGTAATAAAATGTGATTTTTCTCATTAACATATTTTTTATTATCATTTTATTTTTGTTCATAGCATGTTGTTCATACTTATAGAGTCAAAGAGTCAAAATGGATTTATTATGTACGAGTCAAGTCTCATTTGGACCTTTTGTAAGAAAAAAAATTATATTGAGTTGAAGTCCACAAAAATAGTCAAAGTCAACCCTCCTTAGGAACAAGTCACCTCGGAGTCGAATTAAACATGAAAGGAAGTCGAATTAAAGGAGAAAAAGGTCTAGCGTATGTGGAATTTCTGAAAATGAGGACGCGATTCTGAGGCAGTGGAAAAAAAATTGGCCTTCTAGTAGAGACCCAAAATTTCAGGACATTGACCAAAAGAGAACCGAAATTTCAAGAAGAAGATCAGACTTGGAACAATTTGACCTATGTTGACTTTGATAATTGGAGGTGACTTGGAGGAGGTTGGACTTGATTTTTTGGTGGAAATTTTGGTCTTGAGTCTTGGATATCTCCTTTTTCTGACTCTATAAGAAAATGATTGTTGTTGTGTTTCCCCCCTTGTGAGGTTTTTCCCTGACTTGGAGCCTAATTTTTGGTGTTCGTTGTCTCTTTGTGATCCTTTTCTTTTGATAATTTGTATAATTGTTTGATGAAGAGAACATAATAAGAAGTAAGAAAGCAGATAACATTCACAAGTAATTATCTAAAAGAGAAATCAAGCCTAATATACTCTACACTTGATCTCTCAACAAAAATATATAAAAATAGAGAAACAATGTGTGGGATTTCGTATTAGAAGCAATGACCCACTTACAAATATATTCAATGAAACCCTTTATGCTAATGTGCACTTAGATATGCAATGGAGATTCAAACTTCTTCAAAACTTCAGAACTGCTTCTAACTTGTATAACAATGCTTTTGAATAGCAACAACCTTCACTTCAATTATTAAATTAAACAATTCATGTACCTTGAGTCTTTTGCCACTATTGTACTTGAATATTTCTTCAAATTTGTTGGTTGCCAAGAATATGCCTAAGGAAGTCTTTCTACTACATTGATCTGACATCTATTGGTTTACCTTCACTACCCTTATCTTTTGTTAATATTGTCCCTCAGATTCTAACATACAAAGATTCTACTATTGAAGATGAAGACTCCTAATGAGTGATCAATTAAGGTTTTATACTCTCAAAGAAGCTTGTAATTTATCAATATTCATAAAGCTATTGTAGCCCAAAATTTAACCTAAACAAAATTTCTTCTTAATGACACTTGTATAATTCTCAAATATAAACATGGTACTTCAAACCATACTTTTTTTTTTGATGCCAAGATTCACCTCTACTGCTTAAGTATCAACTTGTCATCAACCATTCAAAACACATATGCAATACTGTTGAGAAATCCAAAGAGGTGGCAGTTAAACGATTTGTCTTATTATGACATTATCTTGTGATGTTTTCATTATTATTATTTTTTCTTTAGAATTATCTTTTCTTATCATCAAGACTAATGTCATCCAACAAATAGAAGAGAACACGAGATGTAGGCACGCTGCCAGGGCAAAACCCGACTCTAGGGGAAAACTCAGTCAAAGTTCTTCCTTCAATAAATTCAAAATGAGACAACCAAGACCCTTACATGATAGACTCAAGACTACCTCCATCCATCAGGTCAAACTTGTCATGTCAAACCTTAGCTATTCTTTGCTCTTGTAACAGTCGGTCTTCATCATACTTGTGTCCTTGAAGAGATCATTTCTGCAACCAATCTGAGCTCCTTATCTACTGTGTTAGCACCACTATAATAGCATCGATTCATTGTGAAAGCATCATTGTAATAGCACCGAAATGAATTCATGAGGTCACTATAATAGAACCGAGATAAGGTCACTATAATAGCACCGATATGAGATCACTATGGTCATGTGAGAGCACTGAATTGAGGTCACTGTACTGCGAGTTCGTCTCTATAATGACATTGAATTTTTCCTTTTGCAATAGCACCGAAACTCATCTTTGAATTTATCTAAATTATGCTCACATAGCATCGAACTGAGTTTACTTATCCAAGCTCCTTCCCTGTAATGACATTGAAGCTTACCTCTGAAATCCTTTTCCAAATTTTTTGTGTTACTAATGTGAATTCCTCATCCTTATATATATATATATAGTTGCTTCCATTTGAAAATAGGCCGACATGTGATCATGAAGAGTAATGTTCCTGAATTGAGTCGACATGAGTTCTTTTGAGGAAATCGACTAGGTAAGGGTTGTCTTTGAGGCCGACATCAAGGAGACTTTGATGGAGGAGGAGTTTTAACATGACAATATAGACTTTGACTCAAACTAACAATCATGAAGCCTTCAATGGAGGATTGACATATACATTTGACCCAAGCATGAAACCTGTGCTTTAACCAGTCAATTAAAATAATAATAAATTTATTTTTACTTTCTTTTGACAAATATATTACATTTTGACTTCAAGTACAATTATGAAGACCGAACCTAGTTACGTTCTTCAACACTCCCTCTTAACTAGGGAGGCCCTTCATATTTACATACAACCAAAGAGGTACATGGAAGATATCAAAACACATCATCTATGAAGAAGTTAGGCATCGCAATGCCATGGACTAGATTCCTGAACAGGGTAATATATCCATTGGTCTCTTCAACAATTTAGGCACCGCAATGCCACGGGCTATATTCCCAACTAGGGAAATCTATCTGGGTGGGACTAAGATGGACTCAAGCTTTCAACCTCTCTAGGTACCATCAAGCTTACTTACTAACCATCAACCCAGAGATCCAGGTGTGTGTCAGAGCTCAATGACCAACGCCACCTTTCCAACTTCGAGACCTAGACATCAACACAAAGTGTCGACCAGATGTCCTCCCAGGAAATGCTTCACTCAGAAAGCCTCAATACCCCTTGATCCAGTAGATCAAGGACAACAAATATCTCCCAATCACATTGATCAGTAACTAGCATGCTATCAAAACCTTCAAGAGATTTACCTATACAAACACAATCTGAATAAATAATACTTTCACATGTACATAATCAAATACAAACCTCTGGGGTCTTTAAGACAACCGATGTCGCTTCTCAACACAGTAGGACTGTCAACTGAATATTTGACAGAAGATTCTTTAATCATACATTTTTCCTTTCCTACTTCACCATGAGAAACATATCCTTCAAAATTCATTCTCCAATCAAAATTATTCTCTCCCTTCCAACCAAGGAGATTTCCTTTATCCAGGATCCCTCTTAACTCAGATAGATTTATTCTATCCAAACTCCCTCTTAGCTCAAGGAGATCATCTTCTTCTTTTCTTCATCAGATAATCTTTCATGGCTTCCAAGGATCACTATTCACATCAAGAAACATCTTCACCATCTTGAAGATTGTGTACAGGCACAACTTAGATAGCAAGTACAACCAAATCTATAGAAGCATGAAATTAACCATATCAAAATATTATAATAACGGAAGCATTTATAAACATAATAAGCAAGAGCCTATACTTCAACTTCTTTCCCAGGTTTTGTTACCCTAAATCACATTCATGACTCATTACATATCAAGATCATTATATCTAGGGTTTCAATATTCTTCTAATGACATGGCAAGTTATTTCATATAGAAAACCCTAGAAACAAATTATATGTATCTAACAATTTTCAAATTTCATATGTTAGACTTCCTACTAGGATTTCATGTAACCCTAGATTTTATACATGAGCTCCAACAATCAAAACCTATCAAAGCATGATCAACATCATGACTATAATCTACTAGGGTTTGATGTAAACCCTAGATTCCCATCTACAATTTCTCAGCAATCACTATATAGGTTCATAGTTTCTGGATTGTCATATCACACATACTAGAGAAATTAACTACGACTGGGGTTTTGCTACAAAACCCTAGATTTCTCAAACAACATCATCCTAGAATATTAAACTTAGACAAGGGATTATATTAAACCCTAAGACTTATGGCCATCAATAATTAGGCCAACACAAATATCTAGGAATTCATCATCAATCATAAGCACATCATATGTCAGGCAATATTAATATGTTAGACAATACCGAACTAGAACATACTAGGGTTTCAACCAAATGGACACATGCCTAGGGTTTCATTCCTAGGACTCTAAATACATAACAAGGGTTTTTTCTTATAGACCCAATCAAACCCTAAGTATCTAGGGTTTCAATTCATAACATATAAAACCCTACTTTACCAAAACTTCAAAGGTTCGAAATTTCACACAACATCAATTCAACTTTAACGAATTAGAGTTTTTCAGGATCATACCAAAACCCCAAACATGACATCATCAACAAAAACTTCAAATAACATTTTCCAATAACCCTAACCAGTTTTAGGGTTTCAGAAATTAACTTTGCATACCTTTAGGTTAGGATTTTCCAGAGAATTTTTCTAGGGTTCTATAAAGTCAATTAGGAATATGAGGGGGGTAGATTTATCAAGTGATGAATCACCAAAAACAACAATCATTATGATTCAATATAGCTAGACATGATAGTGTTAGTAATAGATTATCAAATGAATAAACATTTATTATAAGGAATTGAATGTTTTGTAGTTTAAGGCATACCTTTGTTCCTTGACAAACCTTGTCTTGAGATGTCCTCTTCCATACTCCTTGAGGATATAGCAGATGTTTTCCAACAGACCTTGGAAGGATTCCTTGAAGTGTCTTCCAAGATATTTTATACTTGTAATACATACTTACAAGCAAAACATGTGGTACCAGGAACATGATTTAATTTCTCAAATTAGATCTCCTACATAACTGTGGAGGATGGAATCTATGAAAAGTTATTCCTTCTTTAATCAAGGATTTTTGCTTGGAATTGTAGATTATGTGTAATCCCTTAAGAAAGAAGATTAAGGTTTTAATATGTTATCTAGAGAGTACACTCCTTATCATAGATTAGTTAGAAACAAGGATTATATGAACCATTAAAGATAATAGAAATTCAAACGCTTATGAACATATGTACTTTGTGAATTACATACCTTTGAATTTAACAATGTAAACTTTGAAACTGGAACTGATACGATTATCCGTTTCATAGAGGTAGAAAAAAGTGACCCGATTTTGAAAAGTGGTGATGCAGAATACACATTTTTTTAGCATAGTTTTTTACACTTTAAATTTTTTTATGTACATTAGATTTTAGAATGTTAGTGATTTGCATGCTTACTTTAAAATTTGTTGATTCTGCATCAGGCTTTTTTTTAAAAGATCTATTTTTTGGCTTAAATTTTCTAATGTATTAAATGTGAATAACTATTTTCTAAATTTAACAATTTTTGAAGAGGTCTTCTTCTTCATATTTTCTTGTTTTTATTATTTTTTATTTTTATTTTTTTTTATGTAGTGAGGTTTTTATTTTTTTGCATAGTTAAAAAAGAAGGTCGATATTTTAAAGTTCTGATATTCTACATATTTATATATCGTTAACTAATTTTTTCAATGCACATCAAATAATCGTCTCTAAAAAACAATGTTTTTAACAATTGACATAAAAATAACCATTTTTAACATAAATATAACTAAAAATTTACACATTTTGATCATTTTTGATAGAAATGACATCAAAATCACAATTTTTATGTATAAAAATAAACAAATAAATAATAATAATAATAATTAACAAAAAATGGTTAAAAAATAGGTTTTTTTTATGAATTTCATATCAAAAAATAATGATTCACATAAAAATTAAAGCGAAAATCGCATAGTACAAATATTGAACACATAAAAACCTAATTGAATGCTTATTCTTCTCATAAAATGTCAAAGTCAAAAACATTACAATTATAGCTAATTAATAATTACAAAAAATGAGCTTGATTTCCAAGCATAACTTGAATTTAATCAACAATATCACGTTTCCAAACTCTTCATCCTCTAGAGTTTCATCATTGTCTTCTCCCATAATATTTTTTGCTTCATTTTGCTTGTTTTCCTTTTCTAATGGCTCTATGATGTTTATGAATCTCCCAATCTATGCCTTTACAATCATTCCATGTAATGGTGGTTGAGGTTCCTTTTCTTTTTTTGCCACACGTGTTTCACTAAAATCCCCTTTCTTCAACCCAATTTATTGCATTGCATCTGGAAAAAATTGAAGAGCATTATTTCTTTGCTGAATAAATTTGCATTATACTGGATCTTTTTCAATTGCAATGCAATTTCTTTCTTTTTGTAAGCAACATGCTAATGTTGTACCTAATTATCAAGCACAAAATAAATAATGAATTAAACTAGTATAATGACATATAAATTAAGAAAAAAGATATTGAAATTCAATTCTATATAATAAAACTTACCTGAGCTAAAAAATAAATCCAAAACCCAATCTCCTTCATTTGAACATATGTTTATAAGATAGTTAATCAATTATTATGATTTTTGATAAATGTTAACTATCTCTCATTTTGCTTCTTTGCCTTCATATGTTAGTTTTTTCACAGCAACATCATAAACCAGTACTTGGCTATGACTCTTTCCATCCACCCGATTAAAAATCATAGACATATAGTTATCATCTTTTGCCTAACTATCAATATGAATGAACTCACAATCATTTATAAATGGTCGATCTTCATGGTTAAGAAGATTTGACTATTGTTTGTAACATGAAATAGTAAAATTTTAATTAACTTGTACATAAATTAATTTTTTCACATTAATCAAACATACATTTTCAACGTCTTACCATGTAAGTTGCATCCTTGAGTTCGTTTTCCCCTTGAAGTTTGACAATAACATTACCAATTGTGTGTCGGGATGAAATGTCACAAATCTCCATAATGGTGATGATGTGACTTCTACAAATCTCATAACCACTTTACTAAGAGCTTGATAAGTATAAGGGTCACTATCATAGTCAATGTTTGCGATATTGAAACGATGGGCAATAACTAGGGAATAATCCCTTTTAGGTATGATTTTAGCAATGTATTCATAGTTTTCTTATATTACTTGATATTGAATAGTGTCAAGCCCATTCCAAATGAAATGAGTAAGAGTTGGATCAAATTCAACATTCTTAAGGCATTTCTTCTTTAGTCTTTCGATCTTAATTTTTTCAATAAAGGTTCTGAAACTATCTGGTGCTCCATTTGCATCCTTCCTCATCTTTAATAAAATAAACAAATATATGTATAAGTTATAAAATAAAAATAGTATACATATGAATAAAAATGAATGTATAAATCAACATACCTTTTTAAATGCAAGATAAAAATATTTTAGTTTTGATGTAGAACTTGAATTTGGATAGTTGCGTACAACATCATCCCAACTATATTCATTTAACAATTTAACCATTTTTTATTGTATTTTCATGTGAATTTTGTGACTGAATAGATAAAGTAAAAAAAAGTTAATATAATGATATGTATAGAAAATACTACCAAAAACAATAGTTATATTAAAAAGAAAATTATAATCTAGAAATAAGTAAAAATAATTCAACAAACTTACTTTTGAAATTCTTTAGACATTTCCTCCAATGATAATTCCCTTGACCTCACACGACATAATATTGCTTTGACAAGTTTTTCATTCTTCATTCCTTGCATTACTCTCCAAGGTGTGATAGTCATATCTCCTAGAATTGCTTCATTTTAGAACCTGATTTACTGTTGCTACATATCAATGGTTTAGACTTTTTGACCTTCTTGTTTTTAATGCCAATGTTCTCCCACATGCTAAAAATCCCATTAATCAATTCCCATATCTCTCCAATTCTAAATGCCAACTGGAAAATGTTATCAATACCTCTTAATATATGAGTATTTACTATGTCGCCTTTTGAATTGATTTTCTCCTCAATTTGATAGGCTATTTCCATACAACATTCTTTTCGAAAATCTACAGTAACATTTATCTTATCCCAACCATATTTTTCTTCAAATTCATTATCAATAAATATAACCCTTTGGATGAAATTCATAGACATCCTATATTCATTATTTAAATTATGATCCCATGCCAATAACTTTGCTTTTGTATCTGATAAACCAGCATAAATTATACATTTCATTGTTTCAAAATGTGGCTTATCCGGATATTCCTCCATCAATTGTCTTTGAGCTTCTACAGAATGGTTCCCCCCAAGCACATAATAATTGTATTCAAAACATTTTGACTTATCAAATGCTTCTTTGTTGGGAACTTGAATTGGATCAATAAGAAGCACATAATTAACCACATGATCATATGGATTGTACCTCATCAATGTCTTCACGTTGTGAACATGCAAGTGGTGTAGCTTTCTGATTTATATTTACATTGTCCTTCACTTGCCTTATATATTTGTCTCAAATTAAATTTAAATGTACAACCACCCTCAATTAAGTTTGTCTTTGTCAAAAGCTGTTGATTGGCATTTTGTTTTGTTTTAATAATGTTATCCTCTAAATCAACTCCTAGTGTAATGATTTCTCTGATTTCTTTTGAAGTTTCACCAGGATCTTCACTGTTGGTAATGACTACTTGATAATGTTTAACTTTACATTTTTTCCTTCTAACATTCTCATCAGTAACTAGAACAAAGACATTCATGGGCATTGTTACTTTTTTACTTTTATGGCTCTTCTCCTTTCTAACATCAGTTCCAATATCATCCTCAGTAATAGCAACATATTCTTCAGTGTCAGTTTAAACTTCCTCATCTTCAAAAGCAACCTATCTACCTTTGCTAGATTTATCCACTACAAGTATTTTTCCCTGATCTCTTGGATGTAGTTTTGTAGCATCATGAATTACTATTTTTTGCTTGTTTTCCATATCTTCTTCTCACCCTGAGTAGAAACTATTGACAACATTCATAATATCTTTCTCTATGAAATGAATGCCTCCCAACATAATTGAAAGATTTTCAACAAAAATCTATCAAACAAAATATCATATGTCAATAAAAACTGAGTTATAAAAATATAATAAGACAGTTACAATAATGCAAAACATAAATATAAATAACAATACTCATGACATCTTGTACAATCTCATTTACTATTTGTTTACACAACTTTGTAGATATCTCTCTCGTGTCATACAATGAATATAATAACTGATATTTAATCATGTCATGTGACTTGGGCAGTTTTGTAAGTATATAAACAACTTCAGTGTCTGGTACCAAACACATGCCTATGACCTTTCCCAACACCTCATAAATTTTACTATCATTAGCGATATCAACACACAGATATATCTACACATCTACGTCTTCTCTTTCTTTCAAATACCATACATTTTATGGAAGTCTCACTTCTTTTGATTTCTTCTAGTATAAAATCGTCTTCTTATCGTTTAAGGTACTTGATAAAGTTATAGCGATCAACTCAGGTTTGATTCGTTCAAAAATTCTTTTTTAGGATCCACCTTTAATTTTAGCAGTATTTGGTCCAAAAATATTCAAAGAAATCTTATTTGATGTCATTTTCCTGCAAAAAAATACAGATATATATAAATCAATAAATTACAAAAAAATAATAGCTTAAATTAACAAACAAAATGATAAATGTTAAATAATTTTGTAAAACATAACCATTTAAAAATAAAAATAAGATATTAAAAAAATGCAGCCACCTTTCGCCCCACCCTGGCGGCCCCAACCGTATAGCCCCCTCTCGCCCCAGTTCGGCAGCCCAACAGTTGGTCGAGGTGGCGGGTTGATTCTGGAAATAGGCCCATCACCCAGGTTGACCGTTGGGTCTTTGGGGTGGGGCGGAGGGGCTGGCGCCTGGCCCAACGGCCCGTCGGGGTTGCGCCTCCGGGGTGGTGGCGGGGGTTGGGCGCAGCCCGTCCTCCCTACCCAGATGGCCCAACCCGTCGGGGTGGTAGGTCGATTCTGAGAATCGACCCGCCACCCTAGCGGCCCGAGTGGTGGGTCGTTGGGCTGCTGGGGTGGGGCGAGGAGCCGGCACCCAACCCAAAGGCTCGCCACCCCGGCAGGCCATTGGGCCGCATGGATGGCGGGGAGGGGGTTAGGCGGCCATTCTCACCCTCGCTCCTCCCCCGCCTATCCCCCACGAGCTGGCCATCGTGGTGGACCAAGGGGCTAGGCGACCATTCCCCCCGCCAGTTGGGCCACCAGGGTGGGTCGGGGGGCTGGGCGGCCATTCCCCTCCCCCCCCGCCCCGGGACCATCCCCCATGGGCTGGCCGCCATGGTGGGCTGGGGCGCTGGGCGGCAATTCCCGCTCTCCTCTCCCGCCCATCCCCCACGAGCCCGTTGGGCCACAGGGGAGCATGATCGAACCCAGCACGCCCACTGCGGACGTAATGGGTAAATATGTCTCATCTAAATTTTTAATTTCTAAAAAAAAATCATTAAACCTATTGAATTTTAAAACTTGCACACAAAAAAAGAAAAACTAACATTTCAAATGTGATAATCTTTTATTGAATATGTTGTTAAGAGCAATGTAGTTGCTCCACAAATTCGCTCTAAGTCTTTTAACGAACCTCAAAAAACCTTGATGTGATGTGAGGAATAATAATAATGAAAATTATTTTATAGCGGAAATTATGGAATTGTTTTACCGCAAGGTTAATGTGAGACTAATTTGTTTTTATAAAAATTTTAACATGTAAATTTTGTTATGGCGATATAGGAAACTATGATAAAATGAACATTACGTAATTGTTTCACTGCACGGTAAATGTGGGATTATTTTGTTTTTATAAAGAACTTAACATATCATTCTTGTTATGGCGATATAGTAAATTATGATCAAGTGAACATTACGGAATTGTTTTACAGCACGTTGAATGTGGGATTAATTTGGTTTAAAATTCATAATAAAAATTTAAATACATCCAATTGTCTAGTAAATATTATATAGTTTAAGTAAAAAATTCATTTAGGTAAAAGATTTAGTTTACAATCTTAATTTAAAGATTTAGTTTAAAAGATTTATTTCATAAGAAAATTTTAGTTAAAATTTTTCAATAAATTGTAGAAGAAAATTATGGAGGAAAATACATGAAATCAAATTTTTGGAGGTAAAAATTTCGGCGAAAATTTTTGGAGGAAAAATTTCGATGAAAGTTTTTGGAGGGAAGATTTCATTCTTTAAGCTATATACTATCATTAGGAGAGAGTGCAATTGTATCATTCAACCTCTTCTGTTTGAAACTCATGGATTCTTCTAATAGTGAAGTTTCGCTTTGTGAAGCATCAACATCTTTGTCGCATAACAACTCTATTCATATTGATGAATATAACGGAAATTCTTCCACTATGAATAGAGAGTCAAATCTTCCACTTAGTCCTTATCCTAAGGACTATGAGAGAAGCACTAATGAAAGATAAGATAAATAATTTCAAATAAATAAATAGTCACAGTCTCCACTTAGTCCTAATCCTATGGATTGTAAGAGCAGCAGTGATGAAGAACATGATGAAGATTTTCAAATAAATAAAGAGTCGTTGTTTCCAATTAGTATTAATCCTATGGACTATGAGAGCAGTGGTGATGAAGAGCATGATCAATGAATTCAAATGAATAGAGTGTCACGGTGTCCACTTAGTACTAATCCTATAGTCTATGAGAGCAGTGGTGATGAAGAGCTTGATGAAGAATTTCAAATGAATACAGTGTCCACTTAGTCCTAATCATATGGACTATGAGAGCAGCAGTGATGAAGAACATGATGAATAATTTCAAATGAATAGAGTGTTATGGTGTCCACTTAGTCCTAATCCTATGGACTATGAGAGCAGCAATGATGAAGAACATGATGAATAATTTCAAATGAATAGTGTCACGGTGTCTACTTTGTCCTAATCCTATGGATTATGAGAGAAACAGTGATGAAGAATATGATAAATCATTTGAAATGAATAGAGTGTCACGGTTTCCACTTAGTCCTAATCCTATGGACTATGAGAGAAGTAGTGATGAAGAGCATGATGAAGATTTTCAAATAAATAAAGAGTCGCGGTTTCCACGTAGTCCTAATCCCATGGACTATGAGAGCAGCAGTGATGAAGGCCAAGATGAAGAATTTCAAATAAATCGAGAGTCACATTTTCCACCTAGTCCTAATCCCAGCCCCTCGGCCCACCCCGACGGCCCGCCAACACCAACCATTGGTCCGTCGGGGTGGGACGGGGACCTAGGTGGCCAGCTCCCCGTACCCCCCCATTCCCCATAGGCCTGTTGGGCTACTGGGGAGCATGATCGGGCCCACCATGCCCACTGCAAATGTAGTGGGTAAATATGTCTCATCTAAATTTTTAATTTCTAAAAAAAAAAAAATTAAACCTATTGAATTTCAAAACTTACACACAGCAAAAGATAAACTAACCTTTCAAATGCGATAATCTTCCATTAAATATGTTGTTGATAGCAATGTAGCTTCTCCACAAGTTCGCTACAAGTCTTTTAACGAACCTCCGAAAACCTTGATGTGATGTGAGGAATAGTAATAATGAAATTTATTTTATAGCGGAAATTACGGAATTGTTTTACCGCATGGTTAATATAGGACTAATTTATTTTTATAAAAACTTTAACATGTAAATTTTTTATAGCAATATAGAGAACTATGATAAAACGAACATTACAGAATTGTTTTACAGCACAATGAATGTGGAATTAATTTGTTTTTATAAAGACTTTAACATATCATTCTTGATATGGTGATATAGTAAATTATGATAAATCAAAAAATTATTTTACAGCATAGTGAATGTGGAATTAATTTAAAAAAAAAAAAACGATTCAATTGTGTAATAGATATTATATAGTTTAAGTAAAAATTAATTTAGGTAAAATATTTAGTTTACAATTTTAATTTTGAAGATTTAGTTTAAAATATTTATTTCATAAGAAAGTTTTAGTTAAAAAATTTCAATAAATTGTAGAAGAAAATTATGGAGGAAAATACATGAAACAAAATTTTTGGAGGGAAATATTTCGGCGAAAAGTTTTAGAGGGAAACTTTCATTCTTTAAGCTATATATTATCATTGGGAGAGAGTGCATTTGTATCATTCAACCTCTTTTGTTTGAAAGGCATGGATTCTTCTAATAGTGAAGTTTCTTTTTGTGAAGCATCAACATCTTCGTCGCGTAACAACGCTATTCATATTGATGAATATAACGAAATTCTTCCACTATGAATAGAGAGTCAAATATTCCACTTAGTCCTAATCCTAAGGACTATGAGAGCAACACTGATGAAACACGGGCTGAGGAATTTCAAATAAATAAAAGGTCACGGTTTCCACTTAGTCCTAATCCTATGGACTATGAGAGCAGCAGTGATGAAGAGCATGATGAAGAAATTCAAATGAATAGTGTCACAGTGTCCACTTAGTCCTAATCCTATAGAATATGAGAGCAACAGTGATGAAGATCTTGATGAAAATTTTCAAATGAATAGAGTGTCACAATGTCCACTTAGTCCTAATCCTATGGACTGTGAGAGCAACAGTGATGAAGAACATGATGAAGAATTTAAAATGAATGGAGTGTCACGATGTCCATTTAGTCCTAATCCTATGAACTATGAGAGCAGCAGTGATGAAGAATGTGATGAAGAATTTAAAATGAATAGAGTATCACGACGTCCACTTAATCTTAATCCTATGGACTATGAGCGCAACAGCGATGAAGAACATGATGAAACATTTCAAATGAATAGAGTGTCACGACGTCCACTTAGTCCTAATCCTATGGACTATGAGAGCAGCGGTAATGAAGAGCATGATGAATATTTTCAAATAAATAAAGGGTCATGGTTTCCACTTGGTCCTAATCCAGTGGACTATGAGACCAGCAGTGATGAAGTTCAGGATAAAGAATTTCCAATAAACCGAAAGTCACATTTTCCACCTAGTCCTAAGCCCAGCCCACCCTCCTCCCTGCCGCACCCCGATGGCCCAATGGCCTACCACCCCGGACGGTTGTTGGGCCGCCGGAGCTGGGTGGGGAGTTGGGCAGCGAGCCCCCCCGCCAATCCCCCATGGGCCTGTTGGGCCTCCGGGAAGCATGATTGGGCCCACCACACCCATTGCAGATGTAGTGGGTAAATATGTCTCATCTAAATTTTTTATTTCTAAAAAAAATCATTAAACCTATTGAATTGTAAAACTTGCACACAACAAAAGAGAAATTAACATTTTAAATGTGATAATCGTTCATTGAATATGTTGTTGATAGCAATGTAGTTGCTCTACAAATTCGCTCTAAATCTTTTAACGAACCTCAAAAAACCTTGATGTGCTGTGAGGAATAGTGATAATGAAATTTATTTTATAGCAAAAATCACGAAATTGTTTTACCGCATGGTTAATGTGGGACTAATTTGTTTTTATAAAAATTTTAACATGTAAATTTTGTTATGGTGATATAGGGAACTATGATAAAACGAACATTATAGAATTGTTTTACCGCACAGTGAATGTGGGATTAATTTATTTTTATAAAGACTTTAACATATCACTCTTGTTGAAGTAAGTATTTCAATAAAAATACGTTGTTGGTTGAGCGTTGTTGCCCTTGCTGCGATCTGCGCAGTCTGTTTGGGCGCTGCCCTCTCGGCCTCTCTGCCCCGATCCTGGTCCTCCTGACTGCGGGGCTGCTTGGATCTGCCAAGCCTCCCTTCTGATCATTGCCTAGAACACGATGTGCCCCTGCACCTGTCAGATCTGCCTGGATCGCCCTCGTCCTGCAGGGTCTGATCGGATCTCCTTCTCTCCGAGCCTGAGATGCCTTGTTTCCTATTCTTGCTTGGTGCAGATCGGGTTTGTTGATCTGTGCTTTGCCATGGAGACCCAAGGATCGCCTTCCAGTCCCTTGCAAGCTTCACCCCCGGAAGCTGAAGCAGCCTTCTCCTCTCTCCTGGTTTCGTTTCCCAAAAAGAAGAAGCCCGAAATCTCTAAATTCATCAAAAGGCTCGACGATGTTCCGGAGGTAAACCTTCCTCCTGAGGGTCCAATCCAGGTTGCCTTGTCCCTGGCAGATCGAGCCCTGGTGGGTCAATTCACAAGCCTTTGGCCCTCGCCAAAATCGACGGAAAACTGGGTTCCCCTGATCGAAAACAATGTCACCTCTTATTTTCTGGGTAGAGGCTTCTTCCTGTTTGAGTTTAACACAAAGGAGGACAACGACCTAATATTTAGAAATGGGCCATATTTCATGGGACCTCAGGGTCTCTATCTCAACAAATGGACCCCTGACTTCGACCCGACCATGGATGTCCCAACGGCGATCCCTGTCTGGGTTCGGCTCCCTAATCTCCCAGTGCATCGCTGGAACTGGGAGTCCCTCAAGCACATAGGGAATACTATCGGAAAATTCATTGATAGAGAAAACAACAATGACTAGTATGATTGCGCCCGAATCTGTGTCGAGGTAGACTTAGAGGTGGGGCTTTTGGAGGCCATCAAATTAAAGGTCGGCAGTTGGACGCATGTACAAGTGCTGGACTACGAGCAACTTCCTTTCAAATGTCGTAAATGTCATATCTATGGCCACTTTACAAGAGGGTGCCCGAACAAAGGGGAAGCAGAGAAAGGCAAGGAAGAGGGTTGGAACTAGGTCAAGAGGTCAAAGGCATCCCAAATGAAATCTGGGGTTCATGTCCCCCATCCTGCCTCCACCCAGAATGCTCCCCCGCCAAAAAGTCAAGAAAACAGGTATGTGGTCTTAAGCTTCGCCGAAGAGACTCCCCGGGAAGAAGATAAGAAAGATAATCCACTAGAAAAAATGACTTCAGCAGACGCAAGACCTGAAGAAAACGCCACGGCAAGAATCAAGGAAAAGCAAACAGAAGCATCCAAGGAGGAACATGACTCGGAGGAGTCTGAGGAGGATGGAGAAATAGGAGACATGCAGACATCGGTTAGAAGATCTGCAAGAGGTCGTAAATCTTCTAGAGAAAAGAGAGATCATGAAACTTAAAAGGACAAGATTTAGATTAGCCAGCCCACTCTAGAGAAACTCCTTGGGAAAAATTCGAAGACGAACAAAAATCAAGTGCAGGGTTCCAAGGGAGCCCATCATCATAAAAATAAATGATGAAGATCGTCTCCTGGAATTGCAGAGGAATGGGGAGAAAAGTGAAAGAAGAAGCAACAAGAAGTCTTATAAGAAGAGAAGCCCCATACATTCTTCTAATTCAGGAGACCAAAATGGAGGACAAGGAGTTTCTCCAAATCAGTAAAAAAAAATTGGAAAGGAAGCAGCGGACATGCAATTTCAGCACGGGGAGCCTCTGGGGATCTGGGCTCCCTCTGGAACCCTCTCAAGTATAGGCTGGTCACCGAGTTGCACAACACCCACTGGCTGTTTTTGAAGCTCCAGCCTTTGGACTCAAGGGAGGCATTAAGCCTTTTCAATGTCTATGTTCCAACAAATACAGGGGAGAAAAGAGAGTGTTGGGACTCCATTAGACAACTGTCGGAGTGAGAAAATCTGGAAAACATCATTGTGGCAGGGGATTTAAACCTTACCATGCGCATGGAGGAAAAGCGTGGAGGAACAATCATAAGGGATCCTGCAAGGGAATGGGTGGAAGACCTCATGCAGGACTGGGATCTGCTCGACATCCCTCCAGAAAATGGTAAGTACACCTGGTCTAACAAAAGAATAGGTCCTAGTCATATTGCTGCTAGACTTGATAGATGCTTGGTGCAGAGTTCCTTTCTCCTGTTGGGCTTAGAATCCAGATTGCATATCCTCCCATGTATCGCTTCTGATCATAAGCCCATTTTGCTTGAGATGTCGAGCCACAAAGATCTTGGTCCCATCCCCTTCAGATTCAACCCTCTTTGGGTTAAGGAACCAGAGTTCCTAAAGCTGGTTCAAGATTGTTGTATTTTGCCAGTAAAAGGTTCCCCTTTCTTCATTTGGGAAGAAAAGCTTAGAAGATTGAAAGCAGTCCTCAAAACTTGGGCCATATCCCTTCCCTCCCCTGCAAAAGAGAGAAAGTAGGCCCAAGATAACCTCGGCCACCACCATGCTCAAATTGAAGATGCAGAAATCACTAAAGAAGTTCTAGACAAGGAAGTTGAGCTCCAACAAATCTTCCATAAAGCCTGCCTTTCGGAGGAGGAGCATTGGAGACAGAAGTCTAGGAGTTTATGGCTTAAAGCAGGAGACAGAAATTTTGCCTTCTTCCACGAACAAGATCAAGCCAGAAAGAGCTTCAATTCTATTGCAGAATTTAAAGATGGCAGCTCAACTCACAAAGACTTCGATTGCATAAAGAGAGCAGCTTTAAATCATTTTCAAAATCTGTATAGAGAAGAGGGAGTGACGGACCCTAACTCTAAATTCTTGGAGGCGGTTCCTCCTAGGATCTCTGACTCAATGAATCAACAGCTCGAGGCGAAGATCTCTATACAAGAAATAAAAGATGCTCTCTCCGACATGGAGCCGAATAAAGCCCCGGGCCCAGATTGCTTCACTGCAAGATTCCTTCAAACCTGCTGGCAGATTGTGGATAAAGACCTCTACAAAATGGTTTTGAAATCCCAAACTTGCCAAAAAATTGGGGGCAGCACCAATTCAGCCTTCCTTGCCCTCATCCCCAAGGAAAAGGGTGCTAAAGAATTCAATCGGTTCTGCCCCATCTCTCTTTGTAATATTGGATACAAATTGATCACAAAGGTCATTGCCAATAGACTAAAAGGCATACTTCCAGCCATCATCCCGGAGAACCAAGGCGGATTTGTTCAAGGGAGACAGCTTGCTGACAATTTCATCTTGGTTCAAGAGGCGATCCACTCGAGCCAGCTTCGCAAAGAGAAAGGTATGGTAATTAAATTAGATTTATCTAATGCTTTTGATCGGGTCAGACTTAGCTTTCTTTGGGAGGTCCTGAAAAAATTCGGCTTTGGAATGGGTTTTTTAAAATGGACTCGGGCTTGTATTGCTGACCCTTGGATCGCCCCTCTTGTGAATGGGAGAGCAGTTGGTTTCTTTAAAGCCTCAAGGGGGCTTAGGCAAGGTTGACCCCTCTCTCCACTCCTCTTTGTTCTACATGTTTCTGTCGTGAGTTTCTACCTGGATCAGAAATTGGTTGACCAAGAGATCCTGGGGCTCAATATAGAAAGAGGTGTTAAAAATGTCAATCACACCCTGTTCGCGGATGATACCCTCTTATTAGGGGCTGCCTCCGCCATATCTGCTTCAAGTTTCAAGGAGGTCCTAGATGACTACAGTGAAGCTACAGGCAGCAGCTTAAACAGGGGTAAGTGTAAAATCTTTTGTTGGAATATTTCGACTTCCACCCTTACAATCATTTCAAGAATTCTGGGCTTTACTACTTCCCTCAACTAGTCCTCCTTTACATATTTGGGCCTCCCCATCTTTCGTAAATTGGCTTACAGCAGAGATTGGGTCCCTCTGTTGGACAAATTTAAGGCCAAAATCCAAGCTTGGGGGTTTTCATGGCTAAATCTCGCTGGAAAAACTGTCCTCATCAAATATGTTCTCTGTAGCCTACCCATTTTTCAATTCTCTGCAATTCTTGCCCCTTCAGGCATCATAAAAAAAATGGAAGCCTTCATTCGCAAGTTCTTCTAGAAAGGAGGCAATCATAATGACAGGAAAATCCCATTGGTTAGTTGGGAGAAAATTTGCAAGCCTCAGAGTGAAGGAGGCCTTAACTTCAAGGATCTCAACCTCCAAAACATAGCCATGGGTGCCAAGATCTTCTGGAGAGTCATTGGATCACATCCATGTTGGGCGCAAAGAGCTCTTTGGAGGAAATACTTCAGGGGAAAGAGAAAGAGATGCTTGGACGCCCCTCTACCCACCACAGGCTCCCAACTGATCAAACTTTGCCAAAAAACAGTCCCTTTAATCAGAGACAGAGCATATTGTATTCCAGGAAACGGTAAAGATTGCAAGATTTGGGAAGATAGAATTATGATGCATCCACCCTTATCGTCTCACAGTTCTCTACAACTGTTGCGCTTGTGGTTGGACAGTGCAGGCTGTAACACACTTTGGGACACCTCGTAGTGGGAAGATAGATCATGGTTGCGCTGGAGACTCCCACCCGTCCCTCCTGTGTTGTCTCAAGCTCGCGATCAGCTCCTTGCATTGCTAAACGGGATGACGCCTCTGCGCATGGGTAAGAAGGACGCCCGAGGATGGGGAACCACCCCAGGGCTGTACACGGTGGCGCAAGGCTATAAGAGCCTGTAGGATCGACCTCATGTCCCCCCTAACCCAGCAGTATGGAACGGGATCTGGAACATTAAATCCATGCCCAAGGTCGACTCCTTTTGCTGGTTTTTATGCCATAGAGCGATATTAACAGCTGACAGATTGTAGAAGAAAGGCGTTCAAGGCCCCTCCTGCTGCCAATTATGTTGTGACAATGAGGAGAACGCTCAGCATATCATGCTAGACTGTAAATATTCAAGAGAAATCTGGCAAGGACTCCTGAGTTTCTGGAAACCTGAATTCACACTGCCCATGACTATACCTGACCTCTTTGCAAATTGGCGGAATTACTACACTGAAACTCTCCCAAAAAATGAAAGATTCAGAGTAGCATGGCTCTCCCTGCCGAAATTTTCTTGCTGGCAGATCTGGCTCGAGCGCAACAGAAGAGTCTTCGGGGATGAAAGTCTCAACTCACAAGTTATTATCATTAAAACAAAATGCCTTTGGAAAGAAAGTCTTGGGGATTATCTGCCAGAGCTGAATCTGAGTCAGCATGACTTAGATTGGGGCACCTCAATGGGCCTCCATTTCTCAGGCAAAATTAGGCACCACAAGGCCACAAAAGAATGGCAATTCAGGGGAAAGGAGAACTAACTGTCGGAATTGCTTCTCAGGCAATCCAAATTTTCTTTGTTCTTCGATGGAGCAGCGAAAGGCAATCCTATATTGGCTGGGGCAGGAGGAATTATAAAAAATAAAAAGGGCGTAACAGTGGCAAGGTTTGCTTGGGGATTAGGGCAGTCAACCAGCATGCAAGCTGAAGCCTTGGCACTTCTGTAAGGCCTTAAGCAAGCAAAGGCTATGGGTCTCTTAGAAGTCAGCATTATAGGAGACTCTCAAGCCATCATCAAAGTCTTAGTAGAGGATTCCTCTCTTGTAGACATCAGCTTGGCAAGAATCATTTCAAGAATCAGAACATTGATGAAATCTTTCTGGACTACAACTTTCCTCCATGTCTTGAGAGAAAATAATAAAGATGTTGATATAGAAGCCAACAGGGCAGTTCCTCTTTCCGTTGGCTGTCTCTTGGTAGACGAAATTGAGAGCTGGGAATCCATTCCATAACTATTGTCATGTTTTAGTGTATTTTGCTGAATCAGATTGTCTGTCTATTTAAGATAGGGAAAATAACAAAGATTGAATCGATAGTTTGGAATAAATTTCGCGGGTACCCACAATTTGGGACTTATGAACAGCTAGTGGAAGAAAAGTTTAAGGGCTATGCCCGATCAAATGTAACCGGTGAAAGGCATTTCAGCCAAAGATCAATATAATCCCATACTCGTTCTTGTAAAAAAACATATCATTCTTGTTATGGTGATATAGTAAATTATGATACAACGAACATTGTGGAATTGTTTTACAGCACGGTGAATGTGGGATTAATTTGTTTTAGAAGATACAAAACAAAAACAAAAAAACAAAAAAAAACAACAACAACAACAATTGTCTAGTAAATATTATATAGTTCAAGTAAAAAATTAATTTAGGTAAGAGATTTAGTTTACAATTTTAATTTTAAGATTTAGTTTAAAAGATTTATTTCATAAGAAAATTTTAGTTAAAATTTTTCAATAAATTGTAGAAGAAATTTATGGAGGAAAATACATGAAATGAAATTTTTAGAAGGAAAAATTTCGGCGAAAATTTTTGGAGGGAAACTTAGAAGGGAAAATTTCATTCTTTAAGCTATATATTATCATTAGGAAAGAGTGCATTTGTATCATTCAACATCTTTTGTTTGAAAGGCATGGATTATTTTGATAGTGAAGTTTCGCTTGTTAAGCATCAACATCTTCGTCGTATAACAACTCTATTCATATTGATGAATATAATGGAAATTCTTCTACTATGAATAGAGAGCCAAATCTTCCACTTAATCCTAATCTTAAGGACTATGAGAGAAACACTGATGAAGGATAGGATTAAGAATTTCAAATAAATAAAGAGTCACGGTTTCCACTTAGTCATAATCCTATGGACTATGAGAGCAGCAGTGATAAAGAGCATGATGAAGAATTTCAAATAAGAAAGAGTCGATGTTTCCACTTGGTCCTGATCCTAGGGATTATGAGAGAAGCAGTGATGAAGAGCATGATGAAGAAATTCAAATGAATAGGGTGTCACAGTGTCCACTTAATCCTAATCCTATGGACTATGAGAGCAGCAGCGATGAAGAGATTGATGAATAATTTCAAATGAATAGTGTCACGGTGTCCACTTATTCCTAATCCTATGGACTATGAGAGCAGCAGTGATGAAGAACATGATGAATCATTTGAAATGAATAGAGTGTCACGGAGTCCACTTAATCCTAATCCTATCGACTATGAGAGCAGCAGGGATGAAGAGCATGATGAAGATTTTCAAATGAATAAAGAGTTGCGGTTTCCACTTAGTCCTAATCCCATGGACTATGAGAGCAGCAGTGATGAAGGCAAGGATGAAGAATTTTCAATAAATCGAGAGTCACATTTTCCACCTAGTCCTAATCCCAGCTCCCCTGCCCCATCCCGGCAGCCCAACGACCTGCCACCACGGCCTGTCGTTAGGCTACCGGGGAGCATGATCGGGCCCACCACGTCCACTGCGAACATAGTGGGTAAATATGTCTCATCTAAATTTTTAACTTCTAAAAAAAATCATTAAACCTATTGAAAATTAAAACTTGCACACATCGAAAGAGAAACTAACCTTTCAAATGCGATAATCTTCCGTTGAATATGTTGTTGATAGCAACATAGCTGCTCCACAAATTTGTTCCAAGTCTTTTAACAAACCTCAAAAAATCTTGATGAGATGTGAGGAATAGTGATAATGAAATTTATTTTATAGCTGAAATTACGGAATTGTTTTACCGCATGGTTAATGTGGGACTAATTTGTTTTTATAAAAAATTTAACATGTAAATTTTGTTATGGCGATATAGGGAATTATGATAAAACCAACATTACGGAATTATTTTACCGCACAATGATTGTGGGATTAATTTGTTTTTATAAAGGCTTTAACATATCATTCTTGTTATGGCAATTAGTAAATTACAATAAAGCGAACATTATGGACTTGTTTTACAGCACAGTTAATGTGGGACTAATTTGTTTTTATAAAAAATTTAACATGTAAATTTTGTTATGGCGATATAGGGAATTATGATAAAACCAACATTACGGAATTATTTTACCGCACAATGATTGTGGGATTAATTTGTTTTTATAAAGGCTTTAACATATCATTCTTGTTATGGCAATTAGTAAATTACAATAAATCGAACATTACGGACTTGTTTTACAGCACAGTGAATGTGGGATTAATTATTTCTAGAAGATATAATAAAAATTTAATAAAAAAAAACATTCAATTGTCTAGTAAATGTTATATAGTTTAAGTAAAAAAATAATTTAGGTAAAAGATTTAGTTTAAAATCTTAATTTAAAGATTTAGTTTACAATTTTAATTTAAAGATTTAGTTTAAAATATTTATTTCATAAGAAAATTTTAGTTAAAAATTTTCAATAAATTGTAGAAGAAAATTATGGAGAAAAATACATGAAACGAAAGTTTTTTAGGAAAAAATTTCGGTGAAAATTTTTGGAGGGAAATTTTCATTCTTTAAGCTATATATTATCATTAGGAGAGAGTGCATTTATATCATTCAACCTCTTCTGTTTGAAAGGCATGGATTCTTCTTATAGCGAAGTTTCGCTTTGTGAAGCATCAACATCTTCGTCGCGTAACAACTCTATTCACACTGATGAATATAACATAAATTCTTCCACTATGAGTAGAAAGTAAAATCTTCCACTTAGTCCTAATTCTAAGGGCTATGAGAGTAGCACTGATGAAAAACAGGATGAATTATTTCAAATAAATAAAGAATCACGGTTTCCACTTAGTCCTAATCCTATGGACTATGAGAGCAGCAATGATGAAGAGCATAATGAATATTTTCAAATAAATAAAGAGTCGTGGTTCCCACTTAGCCCTAATCCTATGGACTATGAGAGTAGTAGTGATGAAGAGCTTGATGAAGAATTTTAAATGAATAGAGTGTCGCAGTGTCCACTTGGTCCTAACCCTGTGGACTATGAGAGCAGCAGTGATGAAGAACATGATGAAACTTTGCAAATGAATAGAGTGTCACGATGTCCACTTAGTCCTTATCCTATGGACTACGAGAACAGCAGTGATGAAGAACATGATGAATCATTTGAAATTAATAGAGTATCATGATGTCCACTTAGTCATAATCCTATGGACTATGAGAGTAGCAGTGATGAAGAACGTGATGAATCATTTGAAATGAATAGAGTGTGATGGTGTCCACTTAGTCCTAATCCTATGGACTATGAGAGCAGCAGTGATGAAGAGCATGATGAATATTTTCAAATAAATAGAGTCGTGGTTTCCACTTAGTCCTAATCCCATGGACTATGAGAGCAGCAGTGATGAAGGTCGGGATGAAGAATTTCCAATAAATCGAAAGTCACATTTTCCACCTAGTCCTAATCCTAAGGACTATGAGATAAGTAGTGACGAAGGATAGGATGAAGAACTTAGTCCTAATCCTAACGAATATGAGTGCAGCAGTGACGAAGATCAGAATGAAGAATTTTCAGTAAGTAAAGAGTCACATTTTCGACATAGTCCTAATCCTATGGACTATGAGAGCAGCACTAACAATGCACATAATGAAGAATATCCAATAAGCATCTAGTCAAATTTTCCCTTTAGTCCTAATTCTAAGGACTATGAGAGTAGCATTGAAGAAGGGAAAGATGAAGAATATCTTCCAAGTCAGTATTTCAAAAGCAAAGATGATCATAGTGAGGACAACACCCCTCATAATGATGATGAAAATGTTTATACAAATGATTATCCAATGATGGAGATGTTGCCAGGAAATATTTTATCGAGGAATAAGAGCAAATCTTTTCGTATCAATCCAAGATTTTCTAGTTATACAAGTGGTAGAGCAGAATATTTGACGAGAAGAAGTTCTATCATCGTTCTCATTTCAAGTGAATGTTGTCAAAAAGATTGCTTGAAACATATGGATTTCAAGTTTGCAATAAAGAAAAGGAAGACATATTTGTAAATTAATAAAAGCATGCAAAATTCATATTTAGTAGGGTGCATGCAATCTACATTGCCAGGTTATGATTATCATGTTGGGTATTTATTTATTTGTAAAAAGTCGTTCAAAATGTTTCATTCAATGGTTAATTTTCTTTTGTCAAGAATCCATTAAAAAAAAAAGAGAGAAAAGGATCCCACATTTTATTTAGAAGTATGTCATAAACGACAGTTTGGGCCATTATCAAATACTGCAATGTCATGGATGAAATATTTATTTTCAAAGCATGGATAGTGTATGTCAAATAGAGAGACAACAAATATTCCAGATAATTTCTCAAGACGAGAAGTCTACAACTTATACAAAGAATATGCAGAAGGTGTTGATGGACATGGTCGATTTATTACATATCAATATTTTGTGAAGATATGGGACAAAGAATTCAACAATGTTCTGTATTCCTAAGAAGACAAGGATGGGAATTTGTAGTACATGTGTTTCTCTTGAATCAAAAATGGATAAATGTGAAGGGTCGGAAAGAGAGAAGAATTAATAACTTCAACATTTAAGATTGTATAGTCATCAACTATGAAAACGTATTTCTTAATGACTTTCTTTTATGTTGTGTAGATTCCATTGTCAAAACACTTGAAGAGCATCACGAACAAAAAACAAGTGAAAGGAAAAAGTTGTGCAAGCATCCAAAGAAGTTTTATGATAATCCAAATAAATATTTGGATTTGATAATTGATGGTATGGACCAGAAGAAAACTCTTCTACCACATTTTGTTCGCACACCCAAAAATTTACAGGAGGAAAAATTTATTTAGTATCACTTGATCGGTTGTATGGGCTTTAATGGGAAAATGTTGCCAAGGGTATACTTCACAACTCCAAATATTCATAATGATGCAAATCTGAAAATAACTATAATTCAAGATGTGTTTTCTCATTGGTCTGGTAATCTTCCTGAAGTTTTGTATTTACAATTGGACAACACTTGTCGTGAAAACAAAAATCAAATTGTTTCTGGATATCTAAACATGCTTGTTGAATTGAGAATTTTTCAGAAGGTAAAGGTTGGTTTCCTTCTTGTTGGACACACTCATGACCATATTGATCAGATGTTCGGTCGTTTTTCAGTCACATTGAGGAAGGAAGTTGGGAGCTTGTCATCGTTAATTGAATGTATTAAAAAATTATTGAGATTGCAACAAGATGATGGAGCTTAGTGAAAAGAGTCGCCTTCACTAAGTGGGCCCGCAGACTATTTTTGGCGCAAGTCTATTTTTAGACTATGTCTATTTTTAGACATATTGATCATGTCTATGGATTGCAGGTTGTTGTTTATGGATGATTGATCAAGTTGGGAAAAATAGATGGACTTCTATTTTTGATGAAAGTGTGAGTGATCACAGTGTGAGTGATCAAGTCTATTTTTACACTGGCTGTCAAAAATAGAAAAGTCAAATATTATTATCTCACAATAATATTTGGACTATAAACTTTGTCTTATTCTCTTGGAGCACTTCAGTTTGAGCTACAAAGGTGGCACATGCAGCTGTCAGAAGGAAATACGCTTTTCTTATGAGTCAGTTGAGTTGTTGCATGCATGACTTCAGTTAGAACTCAAGTGAGTTGAGTTTAGTGGACTGGAGGTGCAGTTGATGGAATTGTGTTCAGTTTAGCTTTGTTAAACTGGTTGTATTTAGTCTAACTGGCAAATAGACTAGAGATGAGTTGGGTGAATTAGTTATTAATTAATTCACAAGTTATTAACTCACATTACAACTAATGAATACATCAGTTAACTCAGTTTCATGTCAGTGCATGTTCAGTTCAGCAGGGACAGGTGTTAGAGAATCAGATTGCTATCAGTTGTGACTATAGTTGTGCACCAGATCTTGCACAAATCAAGGGATTGAGTATGGCAATGAGTTTGCCCACATTGTAGCTTGTGCTCACGTGATTTAGCCAAGGAAATATGTGGTTGCGTTGGAATTATCATCAGTCCTTGAGCAGGTATTGAGCAGCGGAGGCAGGCAAGCAGCGAAGGAGA